>APFE031646816.1:544-51308 GCA_000404065.3 Pinus taeda | reverse complement strand
CCGGGAATATCGTCCTCAGTGTTAAAGCACACCATGAAATAGAACTGTTGAAAAGGAAACATATTGCCCATGGAGCTTTATAACTTAGCTCATTGTAGTATTTACAATGAAGGACTTGCTCAAAACAAAAACATCATGACAACATGAAAATATAACAACCATAATAACACGATACAAATACCGCTTATTGGATCTTTATAACTTAGCTCATGGAGGTATTTACAGCTGTATACATATATATACATATACCAAAACATCATCAAAACATATTCCAAACATATATAAACATCAAACTAAAACTGATTTTCCTCAACTGGTAAACAATGGAGGATACAATGTCTGCATCCAATCCGCTGTCTCCCATGTAGCTTCTTTAGGCCCAAATTGCTTCCACTGCACTTTAATTTTCTCTATCTCTGTTCTTGAGCATGATATGTTTCCGCTACAATATGCACTGAGGCTCCGGCTAGAACTCTCCTTTTTCTCCACCTGCAATACATGCCAATCAATAACATGATCAAAATCCTTTATATACTTATTAAGTAATGAAATATGGAAAACATCATGGAATTTCACTATTGGAGGCAGTGGAATTCAATATGCCACTCGTCCAATGCTCTCAAGGATCTTGAAAGGCCCGCAATACGTTGGTGCCAACTTGGCACATGAACCAATCCTCAAAGGGATTTTCTTGGGCTTGATGCACAAATGCACATGCTCCCCAACCTGAAACTCCTTGAACACCTTGTGCTGATCTGCCTAATTTTGTTTTCTATCTCGTGTTTCCTTTATATTATTCTTTATAACCTACATTTCCTGCTCCATGTCTACCAAAATATCTGGTCCAATAAGTACCTTTCTCATTGGATCATTCCAACTGATGGAAGTGCTACAACTCCATCCATAGAATGCCTCAAAAGGACTCATACTCAATGACTCATGATAACCATTGTTGTATGCGAACTCAACCAATGGAAGATAATCCTCCCATTTTTTCTGTTGGTGCATCACGTACATTTCAACGTATCCTCTAAGATCATATTCACCCTCTCTATTTGTCCATATGTATACAGATGATAAGCTGTACTGAAGGCCAACTTTGTACCCAAGCCTACAAATAGCTCCTTCCAAAACTTGGAAGTGAACTTTCCATCCTTGTCCAACACAATCTTCTTTAAAACACCGTTAAGTATCACTATCTCTCTTATGAACACTTATGCTACCTCATTAGGTGAATATGTAGTCTTTACTGGAATGAAGCGAGCTACCTTGCTCAACCTATCAACCACGACCATAATAGAATCATGCTACTTTACTATCCTTGGGATACCTATGATGAAATCCATGGAAATGACCTCCCATTTCCATTCTAGAATTGCTATAAGCTATAGTAAACCACTTGGATGCTTACATTCCGTATTGACCTACTGAAAATATAAACATATAGCCACGAACTCTACCACTTCCTTCTTCAGTTTCAACCAATAGTAGAAATTCTTAACTATTGTCAACGTCTTCCGATATCTTGGATGACCCAAGTATGGCTTGACATGAAACTTCCTCAATATAAGCTTCCTGAGCTCACTGCATTTCAGCACATATATCATGTCTCTAAATCTCACTAAACCATCTACCATGAGACAATAGTATGCATCCCGATCACCTATACCTATACCTGCACCTGTACATGTAATTGTTCTCTACTATAACCTATGCATAATCTCCATGTATTTGTCATCTTGATGTCCTACCTGCAAGATCCTATCCTGTAACTCTATCCGATAAGAGCTCATAGCTGCTATATGATTTAGCTGTATCTGCAACATGATTCTCCTTCCCTTTGATATATCTGATCTCAAAGTCAAACTCACCAAGGGTAACCAACCATCTAGCTTGCCTGGAATTCAGATTTGATTGGTCAAATAAGTACCTCAACCCACTATGGTCGCTCATCAATGTGAACCTCCTGCCAAGAATATATTGTCTCCATATTTTCAATGCATGTATAATCGATGCTAGCTCAAGATCGTGTGTTGGATATTTTTTCTCGTGCTCATTCAGTTTTTGTGACTCATAGCACACTACATGTCCTTCTTGCATGAGAACTCCACCAAGTCCTCTCCTGCAAGCATATGTACACACTACAAACTCCTTTTCCAAATCCACAATCTTTAGCACTGGTGCATGTGTCAACAACTACTTAAGCTGATCAAAACTAGCCTCATATTCTTCTTTACATTAAAACTTTTTACCTTTCCGTTGCAATGATGTGCTAGGATATGCAATGCATGAGAAGTTCCTGATGAACCTCCTGTAGTAACCTCCCAATCCCATATATGATCTCACCTCATCCACATTCTTAGGATATTCCCACTCCATGATGGCCCTTATCTTTTTCTGGATCCACTACTATGCCATCCTTGGTGACAATATTCCCCAAGTAATGTGCCCCTTGTCCAACATATCCTTCAGTTGCAACTTTAACTCAACTAACTCAGGTGTGCTCATCCTGTAAGGTGATTTTGATGTTAGGGTTGCCCCTGACACCAACTCAATAGAAACTTCTACCTCCCTATGTGGTGGCAACTCTGTAATGTCCTCAAGAAATACATATTTGAATTGTTGTAAAACTGGGTGCTTGCTTAACACATCTATATCCTCAACTTTATTACCCTTGTCACTAGAAATGTGTATTGCCAACATCAAACAACCTTTCCTCCAATTGTGCTTTGCTTTCATAGTTGGCACCATCCTCACTGATGTAGTCTTATTCTTTCCTTGCAAATTCCCCTTTTCCCCACTATCATCAACACACTCAATGGCCTTGTCAAAGAAATCCACTTTAGTTCTGTGAAGGTATAGCCAATCCATACCCAAAAGCATAATATATGATCCCAATGCTAATACATTCAAATGTGTTGTTGTAGGCATACTATTTAACTTAAATGCACAAGCTCTTACCCAATGGTGAACTCGCTTCTTTGTACCTCTAGCCAAATATACCAACCAATATACTGCAGGCACTTCTTCTCTCAAACCACACTTATTTACCAGGTCAGGATTAATATAACTATAGTTAGATCCATGATCAATAAAAATAGAAACAACTAGATCACAAAGCTTACTGTCCATCTAAATGATCAACGCCTGATGATCCGCCTACGTGTTGTCCACATCTGCATAGATACGAGGAATGACATGACCAACATCACCAACTGTATTCGCCTCCTTAGAATTGTATATATGGGGTCTACCACCACTATGATATTGTGTACAATCCCTCTTATGATGATACTTACCACATATATAACACTGTAATGGTTCCCTACCACTACCTCTAGCTTGCTGCTCTCCACATCCCTTCTTAGTTGTATTGAAACTCTTGTAAGGAACTGCATTTTATTTTTCACTTGCACCTTGAGGTCTTCCTCTCTTTGGTGGCCATTTTCCTTTAGATTTTTCATTTATTTTCAAGTTATGCTTAGGCTCAAATTTACGTGTCAACTGCTCATAACAATGGTTCAACTTTCAGATGGCCTCCTCCAACAATTTAGGCTCATCAAACTCAATTCGGTCTTTGTATACAACTGGCAGTCCACTAATGAATTTCATAATCTTAGCCTTCTCCTCCCTTAGGTAATGCACATATCTCAACCACTCCAAAAATATACTAGTATACTCATCCTCTATCATAGAACCCATCTGCAACTCATAAAACTCCTTAGCTCTATCATCATAGTACCTCTCAGACAAGTACCTCTTCTTGAGGAGCCTTTCAAATGCATACCAAGTCAAATATTCCTCATGCATACCTTTGGTATTATTCACATCTTCCACCAAATATTTTCTTTACCTTTGAGACTGAAAGTGGCTATCATTGATTTCATGTTTTCTAAATAATCATGCAATCGGAAGAATTTCTTCATATCCAATATTAATGCCTCTACATCCTTTTATTTATTCATCTCTCCATCAAAGGTAGGTGGTTTTTCCTTCATAAACTCATCCATAAAGTACCCCCTATCACTCCTCCTGTAAGAATGATGACGATGATGATCATGATGCCTATCAAAACCAGAACTGGAATGGTACCTGTGTCAATCACCCCTCCTATACAGAGTATCAAAAAACCTGCCATATGTGATCATGTCAGATCTATTCGACCTGTGTCTACTAGGAGACCTATTTCCATATGCCCCATTAGTTTTTTCCTCATGTCCATGGCTGATCCGAAGTGGTCTTTGTCGCTACAAATCTGACAAGCTCTAAAGTAGTATTGCATTCACCTCTTCTTATTTCTCTTATGCCTGCATGATTTTGTCATTGTCTTCTTTGAAACTCCTTATTTCTTCCTTCAAGCTTCTCAATGTGTCTACCAATTTAGAAGAGTGCCCCACACCACAGTGCCCATCTGATGGATAGGGAGATTCTATGTAGTCTATCACCTTGCTAACCATTTGTTCTCTTTCCTGCAAGACAAACTATGCCAGCTAAACCAAATCACAATAAAACAATGTACCTTAGCATAATTTGGTGATGATAATTTGCCTGCAAGATCATCAAATTAGCGTGATACATGTATAACATAATCATAACAGCATATAGACATATATCAAATAATGTATCAACGCATAAACATCATTCTAGCTAGGGTCCAGTCATCAATGCAAGGCCATATCAACATTGCATGCTATGAACTCATGCATGACAACAACCATTACTCCAATGTACACATTTCCACATGCAACTATGAACATGCATAAGCATTTCCTAATTAACTACACATACATATGAACGCATGTAGTCAAGCATAAGTGATCAATTCTTTTAATCAGACTACAAAACTCACACATGTAATCAAAACATTAAAGAAGGTACCTGACCTACAAGGATGTAGTCAAGAAACATATAATCAACATGTAAGTGACATATAACCATATGCAACCAGTCATATACTTTTGACGATGCATCCCACAAAATCACATCAAGTTCCTCATGACAACCTTACTAGAATCATGATCAACATGATGCACTGCAACAAGCACATGGAATGAAAGTGTAAGAGACACACATGCAACTAAAATGAATGCATGACCAAGAATCTTCACCGAAGGAGAGCGCAACCATGCTCTGTTACCAATCTTTAACACCCCCTACTCCCAAGTCCACCCAAGCAGCCAACCAGATAGGGCAAACATGTGATGAGAGAGGTCACTATAAGGGATTCAGTCTCCTTGGTAACATTAATGAAATGGAATCAATGGAACAAAACAAACAAACCCATCCACATCATTAACAACACCACCAGGAGACATGTCAGCCAGTCAAAAATCCTGCCCCTAGGTCCCACTGGTGTTTTAAGCCTTTTAACTCAAATTGGCTCTCATGATAAAGGAAATATAATGACCAACAACCCAAAGTCACTCTCATAAGCCTATGTGCCAGCAACTATGGACTTTTCTCATACATGTGCCATTGACCTCACAATTTGAGCCACGTTTCTAGTCTGAAATCCCTGCCTCTACCCGGTACTTGCTACAACCTTCAGAATCCATCAAAGACATGATAACAATGTTGATAAATAAAAAATAAACCTCGGGACTAGGCCTGAGTATCCCCAACCGGGACTGACATTCTATTAGACACTTGGCATTAATGCAACCTACAGGTCTAGGATACAAGACAGAGCATAAATGACTGAAAGAACTTATGGAACATAACCAAAATGATCACCTACTTCTACATTGAACTATTATATCATCAGTTAGGCCTTACATCCATCCATTTAAGAATTACAAGTAAATACATGAAACAACCATGAAATAACCAGTCATTTAACCATGCTAATAACCAACATAAAACCATATATATATCAGAGATATGACAACCACTAAATCCACGTATGAATTAGTACAAAAGAAAGAAAACTTATCTTTTATTAATCATAGGCAAATCCGACCAGGTTTGGGACTTCCACGTACCACCTGACTATAGACATGGCTGAACCAAATCTCTCTTTTAGTCAATCAACCCCATGCCATATTCCAAGCATGAATGTGGGGTCTCATAGAATAACCAATCCAAGAACAACCAAGGGGATCTAGAGGTTAAACCACCTCCACCCTCACCAAACCATGACCACATCAAGATTTGTGCTTCGATCACAACTGAGCTAAACTTGGAATGCCATTTGGAATCCATCACTATTCTTGAGGAATTTTCCATCTCGTTGTCTCTCAGGCTTTACCATAATCCAATCTTGGATTACTAGGCCCTAAACTGAGACCAATATCTCAGGCTTTACCACAATCTAAATTTGGATCAATAGGCCCTAAACCAAGACTTCTCCCTTAGTATTTACCATATATCTCGCCAAAACCAATCAAGGGATTCCTAGGCCTTAGGAATGAACCTTGAGACCACCTCCGCCCTGGGTTCTGAAATCCATATAGAAAAGCAAAGGTCAAAAACAAGATAAAAATCCCAACATACCATACCATCCTGAAAAGGGCAAAGCTAGGCTGAAAACCATTGTCATAACCTAACAAATCGATGCCAATGACAACAAGAGAACCATACACTAACATGAAAATCCATGCATGTCCAACCCATCTAGGGAATCACACATGCAAAAGGTTACCTACAAGTATTCCTACTAAAGTTGCTTGATCCTGCTTTCCTTTATTTCCCTTTGCTTTCTTTTCCTTCCTTGATCCAAAGCTAGAGAGCTCCAAGAAAACTCTAAGTGACCAAGAGTGAGATATAGAGAGACAAAATAATGAGAGAGATCCAAACTTGAACTGACAAAAGGTTAGCAAAATATTTCCCACTAATCCTCAAAAGCCTTCCTATTAATGAGGCCTCTACTTTCTTTATTTTCCATTATTTGCCTTCAATTTCCTCCTTACATGCAACCTGTGACCTTTCATCTTGATTTTCTCCTATTTTCCTTTATTTTCATAAATAAATGTGCCAAAAATGTCTTTTTTTCCTTTTAATGCCTTTTCCCTAGCCTTTTCCAATTTTTCTTAGCTAAAACACACATCAAGTGGTGCCCACTAGGATATCTTTGCCAAACATTCAGCTTGGAATAAGTGTCCTGTAACCGTGGTCTTATTTTTCCTTTATTATCTTTTATTACATAAATTTTCATGAGGGTTGTTATAGAGTTACTAGTCCTGGAATCTGGGTTGGAACAAACACTTTGGAGCCCTGGAGAGCTTAGATAGAGACCGATCTAGTGATGGTTAGTGATATATGACTATGAGGCAGAATCATTGGTTGATGGTTGAGGTGCTTTAGCCTCTGAAAGCCCTAGTTTAGTTTTCTTGGTTTATTCCATGAGATCCCACATTCATGCTTGGAATATGGTGTAGGGGTGATTGGCTGAAAGAGAGATTTGGTTCAGCCCAATCTATGGTTGGGTGGTACGTGGAAGTCCCTAACTTGGTTGTATTTTCATATGTTAATAAGAGCTATCTACTCTAATGTTTTGTGTGTAAATGTACATGTTATTATATGGATTTGATGGATGTTCTATTGTTTTTATTTATCTGGTTATATGTTTGTTATAAGTATGGCTTTATGATAGTCTTGAGTTATGAATCTCATCATGTTTTGTTTAGTAGATGAAGTGTTAATTAATGAATGACCTAATAAATTATAATGCAACTAATGTGAGAGGGCATCAAACCTTCTTGATGATTCTCAGATAAGTATGAGGTCACTATGTTCATATGTGTTTTTATGACCTATACATTACATGTTCATGATGTGTTTGAAGAAATTCTTGTCATGTTTAGGATGAGGTAGGTTAGGTCCTTGTTCAAGTTTTTCACTAGACGTGTTGTCTTCTTTTTATTTAGTCTTTATGATAATTTCATCAATTTCTAGGTAGAGGCATGAGTCCTAGCTCTGAAAAAGTGGCTCAGAATTTGGGGTCCCAGGCATAGATCTACCTAAAAAAGACTATAGTCACATGGAGGCCTTGTTGTTGGAGTGATTGGAGGGTTTTGGTCACATGGAGTGCTTTTCATGGGAGCGACTGGTGGTCTACTTTAGTCAAAACACAAGTTAACTCAGGGGTTGGGCACCTAGGATGGTTAGTTAGCCTCTGGGGTTCCTCTAGCTTCTGAGGGACGCCATTTTGGTATTGGTTTGTCAAATCCACTTCCTTAACTATACTTGGGGAGTTGAATCATATCATAGTAACTCTTCATCACATGTTTATCCCAGTAGACTAGTGAGCTTGGATAAATGTGGGAAGAGGGTGGTTACAATGGCATCGTAAAGTGATCACATGGTATGGAAATTAGTGAATTTCCCCCTTTTTTCCCACATGAACTATAGATGGAAAATCCAATCTCCAAAAATCCCATGATCTTTGGATGTACCTACAACTTGGCATTGAGATGAATCTTCAACAATAAATACTATTTAAATATTTGAGTGATCTTTCCTTCTAATCAACTAGGGTGGAATTGTTTCACCACCGAAACCAATTTGCTAAAGGGTTTCAATATAGCACTCCAAATCCATAAGAGCTCTCAAAATTTATATGAGAAAATGATTATGCATTCCCAAAGTGTGAGATCCAATCTCTCTTTCATAATTTTTTTTTCCTTTTAACCTTTTTGTCTAAATAAATGTCACCTTCACATGTTTCCCTTTTTACCAAAATTCCATTTAAATAATTAAATTAATTGATCCCCTTTTTGATCAACTATATCCTATGGGAATAAAATAGGCTACCAAGTTATTCTCCTAGAGTAATCATTCAAAGAGGAATATTACGTTACACATCCACCAACAACAACTTTAAATCTTCCATCTAGTGCATGAAGTTGTCCCAAGAATCCCTTCGAACACCCATAACCTTCTAAAAACAATTTAAAGTGATAATAAATATCAGAAATATATATAGTGATTTTATCTCGAATCCAGGATGCAATGTCGTCCATAACCTCAAAGTCATTTATACCTTGATTTTCATGGTGGACTTCATCTTTAGATGCATTAATTTATGCCTTGTTCATGGGAGTATGAATCTAATAGATACAAAATAAATACTTAGCTCAAAGTTGATCTTAAGTTCTCCCAACACTCCCATGACTTCCACATGTCCTATCATGATGATTAGGGGAAAAAATAATTGGGTAGGATCGAGGAGACTTAGAGTGGAAGGGAAAATGAAGTTCACTTTCAAGAGGATATTAATGCTTTCCTTGAGAAAAAAGGTTGAGTTTGCAATCACTTGTTCATATCTTCCATCATCCATTAGTGCTAGAAATGAGATGAGAAAGTTTGGGAGAAGCTATCTTATAGAGAACTAGGAAAGCAAGAGTTACAACCAAGACTCATGGTGGGAGAAGGAAACAATTGAGAGGAGATAACTAGAACAAGAATGGGAAACATATATGCGATATTGGAGATAACATCCGCTAATGAAGGCTTTGGAGGTGATGACACAAGTGAGATTAATGTTTTTCATCTTTTGAGGAGGGTGGCATTTCTACCAAGGTCAAGTTAAATTCTCTTTCCAAATTGTTGACATGCTAGGAGGAGAAGAGTCAGAGAGCCTTGGCTTGGCTTCAGTTGGACACATTATTTTAACCAATCAACACCCCATTATGGATTTAACATACATTTTATGATAACATATTTCATAGTTATCAAATTTTGTTGAATTTAGCTAAAAAATTGAAAATTCGGGGATTAGATTTGGTTCGTGGATTAATACAACATTTTAAAATTCGTTATGGATATTGGATTCACGAATCAATATAGGGAGGGAAAAGTAAATTCACAAAAAAAATTATTAATTTCTTATGACTCGTCTACTTTTCAAATATCGTTACAGATTTGTTGAGCCTAAAAAAAAAACCCCATTTTATTTCTAAGAAAAACTAAAAGGACCCCATATAATTTTTGGAAATAATTTTTTCATTTGCTTTTGATTTTGTTTGCTCAATTTGGAGTTATCATTTAATGATCTTCCTTCTCTGGTTTTGCATGTTTCTTTGCATCGATTCATTTGAGACTTTCTGCATAGATTGATAAACTAATGATCTAATGCTATCATAACACAATCATTAGTGAAATTTAATGCATACAAATTGCCTAATAATTATGATTTTAGTAATGTAAATATTGCATCATCTAAATTTTTCATTTCATCACTTTTTTCTACATACATTATTGAAATGCACCATTTGAGTCTTTTCTCCTAGGTTATTCACCATTAGTGTGCATGCTCATATGAACTTATCTAATGCCTTGATTTTTTAAAAATTTGGGTTATCATCATGTTTTGTCAGTTTTGTTAAAATTTGATCTTTAATGCATTGATGAATTAAATGAGAATTTTGCAGGATTGAAATAACATAAGTAAAAACACAATTTTGAAAAGTCTGGTTTGTATCTAGAACGAATGCATGTTAATGAACAAAGATGAGAAGATATATTTGAATTTGTGGAGACACATTAATTATGCAAGGCACAAACCTCTGTTAAAAAAATGTGCTTTTACAATTTGGCATTTTGGGAAAATTAAAATAATATAATCAAGACACATTTATACAAAATTCAATATATGTCTTTAAATATTCTACATATGTTGTACTGGCTACAACCATCCTCCAAAATTTTTCCTTAGCTTCATTTTGGAGTGTCCCTACCAACCATCCTTAGCAGCATGTCTTGCACTTCCCAGGTACATATGCTTTCAGTTGAGTTTCTTGGCTTATCAGCTTATGTTTGATAGCTTGTTTGTCTTTTTCCCACAAGCTGACATCTCATGACTTGGTCATCAACTAGCTCTTGTGCTCACTAGGAAAATTGCACTGAAATGGAGCGGAACCAGCCTTGCTCTCCATAATTGTGCAAAGCATCAATGCAACCTACTTCTCTCCAGAAATGTGTAGAGCAAGCAGACTGCCTTCCCCTTCAAAATTACGTAAAGAAGCCCATCACTAGGCTTGCTCTCTAAATTTGTGTAGATCTGGCTGAAAGCCTTGGCTTCCGTCTAGAAATTGCACAGAGCTTGATGGGAAGCCAGAGCCACTCAACACAGAAACTACCAAGAAGTCATCCAGAGGCTTGCAGTTCATTGCATGTGCTCCCAAGTTGACTGGATCCCTCCAGGACTGAGAAATCTTCCTTTGCATGCATGGGATTATGTTTCCCAAAATGGAAAAAAGAAAAAAGAAAAAACGCATCCCTAGATTTTAGGGATCAATTTTTAGCAGTTGGGGGTTACATGAAAAAGTCATTTTAGAAACCTCCCTCCAAGTGTCACTTTTTCCTAGATTTGTGGCATGCATGTCATAAGCCTCGATCTTGTAAAAAATATTTATTCGACACCTGATAGCTCATTCTTCACTTCAACCTTAGAGCTTTTTCATTCCCATCACATCTAGGAACCTTCGGCACACTCAGCTTAGCTTTTTTCGGGTAAGTTCACTTTTCATGTATTTTGATGCTTTTTTGTCGCTTTTTGTATTTTGATTTGTGCGAGTGATGTTTACTTGGTTTCATTGAACACTTTCTTTCATTTTAATGCATGTTATCTTGTACAAGCATAGTTGCAAGTTTTCCATTAGATCTCCTTGTTGTTGCATGCATGACATTGTTCCTGCACTAACAGTCGTTTTTGCGGCGACTCGCTTCACATACTTACTTGTTTTCCCATTTACTAAATCCTGACTCATTGATTGCATGCATGTTCATTCACTCATGTCGACACCTAGCTTCACACATGCATTCACTCTTTACTATTTTCAGTCACCCGTCAGCGAGTGTGAGCTGCCTTTGCCCAGACCTTGCCTCGCTCGGCTTGCACTGTGCATTTCTAGGATGGAAGGCCATGCCTTGCTCCCAGCAATTGTGCAAATCTTGCCTAACAATGGCCTACTAATATTTCTCTACGTAAGTTTGAGAGGCAGTGCCTCAGTTGGCCCCCAGAATTGTGCAATGCAATTTTCCCGGGTTGCAGTCGTGTTGATTGAAACTGAGCATTGCACAATTTCAGTCCTCAACAGGCTACTTGGACTATTCTCTATGTAGTTTCAGCAGTAATTCAACTCACTGATAGTTTGGACTGTGTTCTGCACAGTTCTGGCAATCAGTCTCCTAGCGTCCCAGTGGAAATTGCGCAAATCTTCCAGTGAGTCACCCAGGTGTGTTGCATGTCAGTCCTCAAGTTGATTTTGGTTTTCAAATGATAGTTTTCTTTCCATGAGTGTTTCTCTATCTCTAGGTATCATAGGTTTTCATCAATCTCTCAGCAGTACAGGTACAATGGCTTCCAAGAGAGCAACGTTAAATGACACCACTGAGAGTGCGACCGAAGATGTAGTCAAGTAAGTTTCTATGAGCTTTCCCATCTATGAATACACTAAGTTATTCATAGACAAGGAGATCAAGATGAAATGGAAGGACATCAATGACATATTTTCAGGAAACTTCGAGGAGAATCTGGAGAACCATAGAGTCTATGTCAGCATACAAAAGTCTAGCTTCTATTGGATTGCATGTAGGTATATTGCATTTCCATGCGCAGACATGATCCACTGGATTGTATCACATACTAATCCAGAGAAAATGGTGTTGAGAAATGTCAATGGAATAGAACCTGCTATCTTTAGGGCATAGGAATTTCAGGAGATGTATCACTTGCCACAGTCAATGGTCACAATGGATGCACCCTTCACCAAGCCCAATAGTAGTGCAAACTCAAGAGACATCTTGAAGAGCTAGGAAAGATCCATCTAAGTTCAAGACAACACCCAACCAAGTGTACAATACAAGTATAGTATGAAAGGATTATCAGCTCTTGGTCAACTTCTCATGTTGCTTATACAGTTAGGAGAGTACATAAACATTCCCGCAGAGTTGGGTGATTGTGTTGGATCAGTTGGAGAATGAAGGAAGACCTTTAAATTAATCTGACATGTTGGATTTTCAAAACAGAAGCTTGACATCCTTCCAAGGGTTAGCAAGCAAAGCTTTTCATGTCTACTTACATACTTGATGCAATCTCTGCTTGCCAGCAATTCCTTGGCTTGGGTTGAGCATGGACACCTTCAGAAACATTTGTGCACACTTATTACAGGTTATTCTCCAAGTGCAGCTTCTATGGAGTTATATTACAACTATCAAACCACTTCATCACCCAGCGTACAGGATTATCTTTGAGCGGGATACGCCTTGCATGTCACAGGCAGCGATGGAGGAATGGGTTAACATAGAAGATTTTTATGCCCCACCACTTGGCACCTTCGTCTAGATATACATGCAGAGAAGGCTCCAAATGTTTTAGTGAAGTTTTCCATGGATAAGTTGCATACCGCATCTCGACAGGATTGTCAGCAAGACTGCACAGGAAGAAGAAGGCACCTTGGCCTGCTCTTCCTTTGTGGATCGAGTTGTATGAGATCCAGAATCTCAATCATGTTGAGGCCGAGATAGAGCAATTCAAGAGATTCACCTTCGACACTAAAAGTTCCAATCCATATGACCTGCATCGCTTGGTAGAAGACTACTATGTGAGAGTCTATCATCCTTGGATCCACAGGGCGTGGCATTGGCCTGAGGAAGACCCATGGAGATATTGATATAACTTCTCAAGGATTAATGAACTAGTCAGGATGGTTGTGGAGTGGTTAGCAGTGTAGAAGGTAGCAACAACTCAGAGAGAAACAACATCAGCAATAGAAGAGGGCAGTAGAGGGTAGCAGACTTGCACTTGACAAAGGTAAGAGGAAGGTTGCTGATAGCATAGAGGCAAAGAAAAGATGCAAGTTCAAATTAGACCCACTTGTGTTAAGATCCACTTTAGATATTGAAGCAAAGAGGTAGTAGTGTGATTGAAGGATTGAGTAAAGACAGAGGAAGAAGTAGAAGTTGGACGAGGAAGAAAACGAGTTGCGGGAGTTGAAGCAACAATAATTAAGGGAATAAAAAGAGTTGCGTAGGAGAAAGAAGGAAGTGTAGAAGGAATAAGCATAGATGGAGGTGCAGCATGCACACATTGATGAAATTGTGCCCATACAAGTTATTGATTCATCCGAATAGCTGGGAGATAGCAAAGAAGGTGAGCAGTCGCAGGAGCAGGACATTTCTTATGAGATTGAACAAATGTTGGAATAGATGGACACGGATGTGGTTCAAGAATAGTTAGATCAGGAGATTGACCTCATGCATAAGAACCAAGAGGTCACTCCATCGGCTTCACTAGATCCAGGAGTAGAGCAAGTCCCAAGTGATGAAGGAGACACTAAAATCCTTGTGGACAATCTGGAAGCGGATGTGCACAACATATCCTTCGACGAGTTACAACACAGAGTTGTTCAATCGTGTAGAGTGCTCACTCTAGATATCCATGTATCTCCCACGCAGTTTGAAGAACGATTGATCGTGTCCGATGTGCACAGACATCCAGTTGTATTGGCTGATGTTACCAAGGCATATGTCGAAGCCACTAGCTCAAGTGTTAGATTCTTGATAGTTGAGAACGAGCGCATGGGGAAGGAGCTACAAGTGGGCAAGTAGGGAGAAGAGAAAGCTACAACATCTTCCAGATAAGAGTTGAAGAAAGTGATACTGGATGAAGTATCATCTCTTGAGACAATCATGTGGAAGTTGTACTTCAATTTTGTCAGTGTGCATAAGTCAACTATCCGTGTTAATGGTTGGTAGCAACGTTGTGCTAGGAGAGCATGCATCTTGTCATACATACACACTGCTATTGATCACATGCATAAATGGAAAATGAGGTACAAAGGAGCCCCGTTTCACTTTCCTAAGATGATGAAGCTAAAGGAAATGGAGTTGAAGGAACACATTCGGAGTCAGATCCGGAACTATGAGGAACTCCCATGGCTCATCACCAGCTTACAAGCTTCACATGCACGAGTGTCCAGGAGCATGGATGCCATTATGTGCACACATGCGATCCCATTAATTGTCACACTCACCGAGGTGAAAGAAAAGAACCAAGTTCAACTGGAGCTAGACATGTACTTCGATCAGTTGATGCATATAGCCACCAACGCAAACTTGCAAATGAGCGCAGACACTATACATCAGTATTTCATTGGTCCAGATGCATTCAAGACCATGATGCACATGTTATTTGATAAGTTGGATAGAGGTGCCAAATCAGTGTACTCGGATGCAACGAAGGCAAGGGTTTTCTTTCAGAAGGATGTCACCACAAAGTACACGGGCATCATAACTGACTACCAAGCTTGGCATCAGTTCGTCACCATCGATCATCGAGAGGATGTCTAAGAGTCATTCTTCCAACAACTATCCGAGTTTTAGTAATGCTTTACATATCTTTCTCAAACCCATTTTTGTCTGACATGGGTACATGTGAAAATTGTATTGTAAACATGTTTTAAAGTGAAAGACCAAGTGTCAATAGTAGAATGTAACAATCATGTGTAAGTTGAAGAGTAATGAGGGTAGTTGAAGAGTCACAAAGGGGAATGTCAAGGGTCACCCCACCCTTTGCTATTTATAGAACCTCATAACTCATTGTATAGGCTTTTGGGAGCCAAGAATCTAATAGGTATAGCTTAGAAAAAAATTGGAGTGTATTGTAACAACCCTTGGCTTCTTCACAGTGCAGAGCTAGTACATCTCTTTGGATGATTAGGTGACAATGACTGTAATGTTCTGTTATAGGGGCTAGTGTTTGTCATGGTTGTATGTATGATTGGATCTTTACTCTTTTAATATAATAGAGCCATCATGTTTCATGCATATGTTGTTATTGTAGTTTAGCTATCCTAGTTACTCTAATGATGTATGTAGCTGTAATTTACTCGTGTATGTATGGAGGATTATGTATGTGTTATTGGTATAATCCATCACTTTGGATTGTCAGCTATCCCACTTTCCATCTTGTGATGTCTTTTTGCTCGTGTATTCCCTTTCAAGCTGCGTGTTATCGTAGGATTCTACGGGGCACACTCTTCCCCTTTTCCATGTGTTAGAGCCTTTCATGCACCTTCCTCGACCTACTACAAGGTCACACCCTTGCTTCCAACAAGGACATCTTACTTACCTTTGCACACAACCATAGTTAAGGCGATACCATACTACCCACTACTGGGACTCCTACTCCAAATCGTCTGAGGTATAGTTGGGACATCTTACCGGGGAGATCCTCTAACATGTTCGTGGGTCTAGCCCCATCAATATTCATGGGGCTAGAAGGAGGGCCATATGACAAGCTGAGTCCTGAAATCCTGTTTTGAATCTTCATATATCTATCATGTATATTGTTATAGTTAACCCTTCGTAATGTTTTTCCAACATACATCCCTTTTAAGTCATGAGGGAGTTCTTTGATCACTTGTTTGAACTCACGAATGATGTTGAAGGTGAAGTGGCCTGCCCTGAGAACTTAGATGACTTCCTTGCATTCTTGGAGAATGAGGAAGATTTTGATGAAGTAGAGGTCAGTATGTTGCTTCCACACATAGTTCGTGAATTCCCATAACTATGGTGCCGTGAACTGCCTCCAAATTGTGTGCACTCATTTAAGCAGTTCATCGATCTAATCGAATCCATTTTCCACTATTTTGATCCTAAATATCTTGACAAAAATTTGTTAAAAGAATGGAAGGACCTGCATGAATCGCCTATGGATTTTTGGAAGTGCTTCTGTCTACTCGTGTTTAAAGCTTCGAAAATTAAGATGAAATTCCAATATCTTATGGAAAGATTTGAGTATGTTTGTCACAAATCAATCTGTCCCAAAGTGAAGAAAAATCTCAAACCCCACTTAACATACTTCGGTGATGGAGCTGCATAATCTCAAGTGGACACAATTGCTGTCACAAGTGACTACCCGCCATCCCCTCCTCAAACAACGCCCCCCCCACAAAGTGATGCGAGAGAGCGTGCACACAAAACTATTCAACTGGTGCATGTTCCCATCCTCACTACTCTTAATTTACATGTAGATTTGGTTGGGAAGCCCATGGGTTGTCATATGCACTTGTTAACTCAACCTCCATCCCCACATTTTTTTGATCCTCCGGATTGTACTATCTTGTGTTCTTCCATTCTGGACTCTACACCTATTGTGGACGAGGATCAAGCCATCGACGCAGTTGATGTTACACAACCAACTTGTGCTATCATTTTCTATGAGTATGACTAGGAATATGAGCATCAACCCGTGGTGAAGGATGACATCCTTCTGTCCGTGCCTCCTCTGCTTTTTCCTAACATCACTGGTGATTCTATTGTCTCTGACTTTCCTTGTGTAAATCCATCCATGGATACATCTACTTTTGATCATTCCCAGAACACATCCGATGTTAGTCCATCATTCGACTACAGAGAGGATAAACATTTCGTTGAAAATATATGTGATATTTCATCTGCTTTTTCCGAAAATGTGGAGGGTGAACATCCTTTCTTCTCATATACCCCTCTGTTTGATTCATCAGATCATGAGGATGTCGATGAACTCATTGATTTTTCTGATCATAGCTACTGTGATATATTTACTCCTTTATTTGATCACGATGTTGATTCAATCAATGATGATGTTTCAAACCCTCTTGTTTATGATGATCTATTTCTCGATGAATTCAAAATCCCGCAGGATGCCAAGGCACTTCAGCCCGAGCTGATGTTTATGTTAGGCCCTCACTATATTGAGGTTAGTTTCACTTCCAATTAGGAAATTTTTGAACTACCCAAGGCTCCTCATCACTCATATATATGCACTGAAGATCAATCCAACGCACAGGTTTCACTTCCTCCACCTAAATCACATGATCCTATCACTCATGCATTGGAGGAATCATACACAGGAAGCACAGAAGCAAGACTTTCCTTTCATAGTCAAGAGAGTGCATATGCTTATCATCTGCACACAGTGTATCATAGCATCATGGTAAGTCCACAGAGTGTTTGTCTTGTGCTTTCACTCTTTTCTTTTCTGTGGACACATTTAAACTCGAAGTGTGTGGGTCTTCATTTTTATATCTTTCATGTTTGTTGGTTCGCTTGAATTTTCTTTTTCCGAACCATGCCTTCACTAACATGGGTCAACCAATGTGCTAATTGATGCATTGGAAATATCACTTCATGTGAGCAAACCCATGCATCGTTAGCGTAGGAGTAGGAGTAGTGTTTGCTGGCATGCATGTTTACTTTCTTGCTATGTTTGTTTGTTTTCTTGCTTTCCTACTTTGATTACTTACTTTTCTTTCGTATTTCCTTCTGCCCTTTGCTTTATTGTTTTCTTTGCTTATTTAATTGTGTATGTTAGTTTCACGTGAAACTGTGTCTCTTAAGACAAGCAGGGTAAAGTACAAGAGGACTTGTGAAACTATCAACAATTGGTTATCTGTCATCCTCTCTCTTTATGTAGAACTTGTTATCTACAGTCAATGATACACGAATGGAAAATACGTTATGTTCGAAGTGAATCTTGGTGAAAACATAACACTTGCACTCAAACTAGTACCACCTACTCTAGTTGGTTGTTTTTGGGTTAATCCTTGTCAGCTCAGTCAAGTAGAGTAAGGTGAGGGGGAAAACCTTAACAAGTATGACAGAGGTATATATAACATACTTATCTAAAGGAAAAACCTCTTCTACTCTCAATAAGTCAGGATCCCTCTTCTGCCTCTGAAATAAATAACTTCCTATGCATAATTCTTCAAAAAAATGAAAATATGAAAATATGAAAAATTAAAAAAAATGAATGAGGCAAAAGAAGATAAAGGCTTCCTGTGCAGAGAGGTGATGCAAGTAACTCCTTCGGGGTAATGGTAGAAGTGTCCTCAGACACGTAATTTTATTTATCGGCAAAAAAAAAAAAACCCAATTACATATTTGATTTTGCAAGAGTTTACACCCGAACAACCAAACACTCTTGCAATGAGCTATTTATAAGCTCAATGTCCTAACTACCTCTAATTATGGATCACTTATTAAATAACAAGTGTCCATTTACAATAAATGCTATTCAAAACAACTAGCTAACAAATCTCCTAAAATAGAGCCTAAGATATGACACATTTGGAGAGTCATATCTTGTTACAACAATATACTAATTATAAACGTCTCCATTAAATAATTAAATATTCTAGAATAATAATTATTAATTTAATATATTAACTTAATAACTTTTTATTCCAACTTTATAACCTATGATAACATTTTATTTTTGGATCATCTAACATTCCCCCCTATGATCCAAAGATACATTACAACAAATACCAACTTCATCACTGAACTTAGTAAATTTTATTCTGCCAAGCGGTTTCGTGAAAATGTCGGATATTTGATCTTTGGAAGGACAATAAACTGGCTTGAGGACATCTTTAGCAATGAGAGATCTGATATGATGATACTTGGTGTCCACATGCTTTGTCTTTGAATGAAAAACTGGTTTCTTGGCAAGTTTGATGGCTGACTAGCTGTCAATGAATAATGATGTAGTTTTTTCCTGAGAAATGCCCAAGTCCTGCAAAATTCTGCGCAACCAAACAATTTCACATGCTGCTTCCCATGCTAAAATGTACTCTGCTTCTGCTGAAGAACTGGCCACTATAGCTTATTTCTTACAACTCCAAGATACTGCTACTAACCCATGTTCATTAAATAACCTGATGTTGATGCTTGATCATCAAACTTATAGCAAAGTCAGCATCTGAATATCCACCAAGTACAAAGTTTTTAGTCTTTGTGTAAAGAAGACCAAAATCTTTCGTTCCTTGGATATATCGAAGAACTCTTTTGGCTGCATTACAGTGGTTATCTCATGGTTCCTGCATAAAACATGAAAGAATATTGACTGCTTAAGATGGATCAGGGCGAGTATTTGTCAAATAAATCAAGCTGCCAATCAATTGTCTATAAGTCGTACCGTCCACCTTTCTGCCCCTTCAGATTTTGAAAGTTTCAAGTTTTGCTCCATGGGGGTGAGAACGGGCGTGCAATCCTACATGCCAAATCATTGAAGAACCTCTGCTGCATACTTACTCTGAGAAATGAAAATATGATGTGGACGTTGGAAGACTTCAACTCCAAGATAGTAATGAAGTAATCCCAAATCTGTCATCTTAAAACCTGCATGTAACTCCTTTTTCGCTTGTGCAATATGATCATCATGATTGCCAGTAATGATCAAATCATCTACATACATGACAAGAATTACTAGATATTTTCCCTGTTGTCGCACATACAAAGTATAATCAGATTCACTTCGTTGAAAGCCATCTTTCTTAAGGTATTCATCCATCTTTGCATACCAATCTTGAGGAGCTTGTGTTAATCCATATAAAGCCTTGATCAATTTGCAGACTTTATGTTCTTGCCCTTCAATTTCAAAACCTGGTGGTTGTGTCATATACACTTCTTCCTGTAAATTCCCATTGAGAAAAGCACTTTTCACATCCATTTGATGCACTTTCCATGCTTTTTGAGTGGCCAATGCAAGTGTTAATCGGATGGTGTTCCATTTAGTTGTAGAAGTAAAAGTTTCCTCATACTCAATGCCTTCCTGTTGCGCAAAACCTTTTGCAGCAAGTCGTGCTTTATACTTTTCAAGTTCTCCCTTTTGATTATACTTAATTATGTAAACCCATTTTCATCCTATGGGTTTAACGTTTTGTGGACAATCAACAAGTTTCTAGGTGTTGTTATCAATTACTGCTTGATATTCTTCAACCATAGTCTGTTTCCATTCTTTATGTTTTACTGCTTCTTTGTATGTGGAAGGTTCAGTAAAATCATTTGCTATCAAGGCAAAATTTCCTTCACTTCTATGTGACTTTCTGGTGCCTGTTTTATTCTGCTCATCAGGCTTTACATCTTTCAAAAGTTGAACTGCCCATTTTGGTGGTTGATGCTTAGTTGTTCGAGATTCTGAAAAGTATCCATTTTATAAAGAGGATTAATATAAACTGATGTTCATTATGGAGGTGGAGAATCACTGTCAGAAGCACTGTTGTTGCTTAGAGATGTGGATGAACTACTAGAAGATCCATATGGTGTTGTTGAAGTAGATGGACTGATGAATCATCTTTAGATGAAGGAAAATCAAGTTCATACCAATTTGGTGAATTTGGTTGACTTTGTGTATTTCCTTTCTTCGACTCCCTTTAGTTTCTAACTTTTGAAGAAGTCTTTTTATTTCTTCTGCACTCTTACTCTCTATTTCATCAAAAATGACATCCCTGCTCACAATAAATTTTCCATTGGTCAAAAGACGATACCCTTTCTTCTCATGAGAATAGCCAATCATTGTGCATTTCAAACTTCTTGAGTCAAGCTTAGTTTGTTTTTCTTTCTGAACTAAGGCATAACATACTAATCCAAAAACTCGAAGATGTTTAACTCGAGGTTTGAAACCAAACCAAGCTTCATAAGGTGTGATTCCATCTAAAGAATCAGTTGGAGATCTGTTTCTTAAGTAGACAGCTGTATGTATTGCTTTTGCCCAATATGTTGGACTTAACCTCTTGAACGTTAACATGGATCTCGCCATTCCTAACAAGGTGTGATTCATTCCCTCGACTACTCCATTTTGCTATAGAGTGTAAACATTTGTAAGATGTCGTCTTATGCCATTTTCACTGCAATAATTTTTGAATTCATTTGAAGTGAATTCTCCCCCATTATCAGTCCTGAGAGTACCTATCTTTTCTTTGACTTAATTTTGAACAAGTTGGCGAAAAATTTTAAACTTCTCAAATGCTTCTGACTTATTCTTCAAGAAGTAAACCCAAGTCATTCTACTAAAATCGTCAATGAATAGTAAGAAATATTTGCAACCACCAAATGAAGTTTGTAGTGGTCCACAAACATCACTGTGAACTAGTTGTAGCCACCTGTTTGCACGCCATGAACTTGTTGGAAAACTTTCTCAACTTTGTTTGCCATAAATGCAAGCTTCACATTTTGCATTTTCCTTTTTGAAAGTTGGTAGTCCCTTAACCATCCCCTGTTTTTGCAATTGATAAAGACTCTCAAAATTTAAATGTCCATATCTTACATGCCATAGTCTTATAGGTGAAATACCTGTAGTCACTGCCCCTGCAAAATCAGAATGCCTTGGAATAATAGTCCCTTTCATTCGTAACAGTTTTCCATCTTCATAGCCTGTCATCACATTTTTCAAGCTCTGTTTGATTGAATTAATCTTAACTAAGCCATCTTCCATAATTACCTGATGTCCTACTTGTCAAATCGTGACTAAGGATAGAAAATTTTTCTTAAAGGTTGATACATACCATACATTTGAAATCATTTTTTCTCCAATTCCAGGGAGAAAAACTTTAACTGCTCCTTTTCCATAAGGAGTATGTTTTGTATCATCTTCAAGAAAAATGGAATTAAGTTGGCAATCTTGGAAATTCCAAAAAAAATCACATCGACAAGTCATGTGCTGAGTTTCCCCTGAATCCAAGATCCACGCATCTTCGTATTCACTTCTAAGATGGGATGTAAGTTGTAATGCCAACGAGGAAGTAAAAACATATTCTAAGTTATCATCATTTTGATCATTTGCAAATGGAGTTGAGTGTTGATGAAACTTGGGGATTTTATTAAGAGAAGTTTGACAATCTTCAGCATAATGGCCAATTTTGTTACATCTTCGACACACAATTTGACTTAAGTCTCTTCCTCTTCCTGAAGATTATCCTCTGTCTCTACTTTGACTTCTATTTTGAGGTTGTCCTCTACCTTGATTATTATTTCCTTGTCCTTGAAAATAGCCTCTTCCTTGATTGTTTCCTCTACCTTAAAAATTACTCGTGCCTGAACTGTTGCCTCTATTAAAGTTGTTTCCTCTGCTTTGGCTTCAACCTCAACTTTGTACATTATGTGTGGCTTGATTCTGATTGAAATTCCCTCTGCCTCTACTTCTAGAACTGTCAGTCGATGATTTACTAGTGTTGGCCTCTATGAAAAAGACATCTTCACCAACTTTCTTCTTCTTCCCAAAGGTTTTATCATGTTGGGTCAACATTTCACAGAGCTCATCAAACTTTAGTTTCTCTAACTTTCCAGTTAATTGTAGAGTCTCCAAAAAATGTGTGCAGGAAGAAGGAAGTCCAACAATTAAAATTGTGACCATAAAACTATCATCTATTACTAGAAAACCAACATTAATGATTTCTTGCCTAATATTCTTAAGTCTTGAGATATATTCAAGAACATCACCTCCTTCAGTCAAATTTTGTTGCAATAATTTTAATTGTAGATCAACTTTCTTTGATTCAGGCTAATTATCAAAGAGGTCTTTAAAAGTTTTTAAAGCAGACCATGCATCTATAGCATTTTCTATATGGACATACATTTCATCATTGACAGAAGATTTAAAGAGAGCTAATGCTTTGGCATTCTTAACTTCCCATTTTGCTACTGCAGCTGCATCTGTGGGTTTATTCGGCTTAATATCACCATCACAAATACCCTGCCATAATTCATTATAAATGAGAGTGCTTTCGATGAGGCATTGCCATGTTTTATAGGATTTTGTACCTTCAAGTTTATCAGAATTAGAAAACAAATTAATCAACTTTGACATTGTAGTGTTGAAGCTTCGCACCAAGAATCAGACTCAGAAGAAAAGAATATCAAGATGGGCTACACAACATGCAACACACAACGCAATAAAAAAGGATCTATCGGGGCTTGGCCTTGACCCTCATATAGTCATTGAAGCAGGAGAAAAGTGACTGATCTTTGCACTTGGCTCTAGTCAATTTCTCAAAAAAATTACAAGGTAACTTTCAAAATTTGACTTTTACAACGATGCTCTTGTAAAACTTGGTAAAAAAAAGGTTACCCGCCCCCCTCAAAGTAAAATTACTTTGAGTTATAATGTCACACTTATCCCTCCAAAAAAAATTACATATAGAATCTCCTTATTACTCCAAAAATTACAAATGACCTCATTACTCCCCAAATATTACAAAATCCTTATTACTCCAATAATAAAATATTACATAAAAACACATACCTTGTATCCCCAAATTCCTATTTCCATAAATTTAAATGGAAAAATTCATGTACTATGTAAATGAAACCTCTGTTACAGTCCTGATTCCCCAACGGAACTGTAGTTGGCTAGGAAAATTATCTTCCATGTAAACTCTGCATGGGACCTTTGAATAAAGTATGGCTTGAAAATTCGTGAAATTTTCTTATCAACATCTGCTGATTATGAAAATAAGAAGAAATTTTCTTTATCACATTGCAAGGCATCAAAGCCAAGACTCCCAAATTTTCCCATATTCCATCTGTTTGACTATCTGATAGCAAACAAAAAACACTACAATATTCCAATTTATAATTTGGAAGATATACTCGATAGAATGCTTGCAGTGAAACAAAAATATATGCAGTGAAAACATGTATAACAAAATGAAATAAAATGTAGTTGCCACTCAAAAAATGGATGGCAGGCCGCGTATCCAAACCAAGGTCCACGATTATATGACTCCTTGAATTTCATTCATTTAACCAAACGCCCCCAATGGTCCAATCCTTTGGTCTATATTGAGGGAATACATTTCCGCATTTAATTGTATATCTATACAGGTTTTCCAAAAGTGTGGCGGTTATGATTAGCTTGGTAGGATTTCTTTGAAGCAATATCAGAATGCTCCAAACCAAGGTACCGCTCCCAAGCTCCGATTTGTCGTCTGGATCGGTTTCTCAGATCTACGTATGTGGCAAAGATTATTCCTCCTTTTGACCACTTACCTTTAAGGAGCATTCTCCTACAAACTATAGCACATATTCATTCCTCTTCCCTGCAGAGAACTACAAGCTAGAGCGAGAATTTTTTGATTACTTTGTAGATGTAACTGACGACTTTTCAAAAGGAATCCAAACCTCAAGAGTCTGAGACTTATGAGGCATTTAAGAAAAAAAAATCGAATATTTGGGGTTTCATCTCATGGTGAAAGCCAACTTTCCAAAAATGAGAAAAGAGTACAAGGTTCTAGGTTGGGATTCTCAAAAGGTTGAGTATTTGGAACAATGCTCTGATCATAGACGGCTAAGCGCATTGAAATAGACAAATATTTTCTGTAAGCACATTTGCAAAGGTCTATCATGCAAGAAACACAAAGATGGGAGAAAGCGTGGCCATTAAGGTAATGGACAAGGAAAATATTTTCAAAGTGGGCATGATGGATCAGATCAGTGTCATGGACTTCTGTCACAGTAGAGGTATTTACCACAGAAATTTGAAGCCAGAAAATCTGCTCTTAGATGAGAATGGGAACCTCAAAGTCTCGGATTTTGGACTGAGCATAGTGACACAACAATTTTATAATAATACACAAATTTATTTTCAGATTAAAAATCTAAAATCAATAAGATAATAATTTTTTATTTTTTTTTTGTTGAACACAAAACTAGATAATTTCCATACCAATCATATGCTGAGCAATTCAATGGAGTTCTCCAAAAACTTGTACAGCTGGAATCTCCTCCCCACATCCACTGTAGCATTACTGGTCCTCTGATACCACAATAATGGTAGAAGTGTCCTCAGACATGTAATTTTATTAATAAAAAAAAAAAAACAATTACATATTTGATTTTGCAGGAGTTTACACTTGAACAACCAAACACTCTTGCAAAGAGCTATTTATAAGCTCAATGTCCTAACTACCTCTAATTATGGATCACTTATTAAATAAAAACTATCCATTTACAATAAATGCTATTCAAAACAACTAGCTAACAAATCTCCTAAAATAAAGCCTAAGATATGACACATTTGGAGAGTCATATCTTGTTACAACAATATACTAATTTTAAATGTCTCCATTAAATAATTAAATATTCTAGAATAATAATTAATAATTTAATATTGTAAATTAATAATTTTTTTATTCCAACTTTATAACCTATGATAACATTTTATTTTTGGATCATCTAACACTGACCAGGCTTGTTGGTAGTAGAGCGATGCTTGTGTTCCTGCGTGACTTTGTTGGGTATTGTCTAGGCCTGCTGGCAGTGGAGAAACACCGATGAAACCTAAACTCTGACATTCATATTACTTGTGCATCAATATAACCCTCATCCCTAATCAAAACAACTAAGTTGACTTGGCTTGTGTTTGCGCAATCAGACCAAGATCGAAATTGACGGTCCTTTGTCTCCTTGCCCTGACAACTCATTACCTCAACTATTTCCCACTAAGATCTCTTTTCAATTTTTGTTATCTTTCACTAATACAGTCATGCTTTATCAAAAGCTGGATTTCTCTACAAGAGCCAAAATCCTTGAGATCTTCTTGCCTAAAAATGCCCAGTTTCCTAAGAAGAATCCTCCATCTTCCCTGATCAAGCTAAAAAAAATATATCCATAATGTCATACATTTTGGATTATTTTTCTGATCAGTGGGTAGAAGAGCCCATTTAGGTTTCCTCTCAATATTTTCCATAGACAGTAAACCATCCATTGTGTTTAATTTCAGTCAATTTTTGGCTGACAACATTCATGAGAAGTTTATGAAATTTCCCATAGAGCAGGTGTTTAATTACACTTCCATTTTAATCTACATGTTCCTTTATTATCAAGCAGACAAATTCAATTTTGTAATGCATAAGCTAGATGATGTTGGAAACCAACAGCTGGTGATTTTTTGGACCTCATTGGTCATGAAAGAGCAACAATAATTCACATACAAGCAGTTTATTGAAGAGTTTGTTCACCCAACAATGAACATCCTAAATGACTCAATACAACCCATAATCAGTGAAGATATTAAAATAATTTTACATCTAACAGATCAAGCCAAGACTGGAGATTGGTATTTATACCAAAACTACACAAAAATCAGAGTTTATGGATGTGAATTAGCACCATACAGACTCCCAAAATACCTCCCCTGGAGGATTTTTGCCTCTGAATACATCATATAGATGTTATATTCTAATGACATTCATTTTTTGGTGGCTAAGAAGAAGTCACATTTTCGCATAAAGACACAAGTGGGCCCATTTTTATGCAATACCAAGACAGTGGGTGAAGAAGCAGACAAAATTCTTAAAGAGATAAAACGTGACCTAATTTTTACATGGCGTTATGACCCTTGGGGTATTATTTCAAAACTCAAGGTAGAAAACAAAACTACTCCCTACATCTATACCTCAAGGCATGAGATATAAAAGTATGAAAATCAGTTGGAATTGACAGAGAATACCTTACAGGAAGCTGAAGAACAATTCTTTTCTACTTCAAGTTTACAGAATCCCACTCCTCAAGAGAAAACAAGTAAAAGACAAAGAGAGGAGGGATCATCATCAATAACAGGGAGTGAGGCCAAGGAAATCATGGATCAGTTAGTGGATGTTCAAATTGGTGAAGAATTTTTAACGGTCATGCTTCATTGTTTGAGATCTACCAAGTTTTCTCCTGTAGGTACAACCTATTTTTCCGAAATAGTTGTTGAAAGATTTGAAAAGGAGATTGAGATTTTAGATGTTCAAATCCAATCATATAACTTCTAAGATCCTAAATAGTTCTTGGAAATTCTCCCTCCTCCCAAATGAGAAAGAGTAGTGCTACATTTTTGATGTTGAAATTGAGAATTTTTTGAGTGTAAATCAGATGAACCATATTAGGAACTGTATGATGATATCGAAAGCATATGTGGAATACCTAATCCTGACCATAAATTTGCAAAATACTTTGAGAATCAAGTAATAGGTCATGTATTTCATGATCCCATAGCTATCTATATGGAGAAGTTTTTCACTGCAAAGTCCCAGTCAATTTCTAGTTCCTCCCTTGTTTTTCATGATTCCAAAGCTCTCTGTCATGAAGATCAAGCTTATAATCAGTTTCTAGTGCCCTTACAAGCTCTAGTTCCGATTCTTCTTAAAGACAATGAAGGAACCAAGGTGTTGGATCAAATTTTTTATTGGCTATATTGGATATTTTACATTGCGTAAAGTCAAGAAGTTGGTGTTAGAATAGGATTGTATATACATAAATAAGATTACTGGGTAAGCATCTTTTCAACATTCAAATTTTCTATATGCAGCAGATTTCAGTTGTTAGTTTGTATTTTTACAGTTTGCAGTACAGAGTTCATTTTATTGTTTCAATTCAGATTTTAGTACATAGATCAGATTTCTGTTTAAAGTTTAGAACAAATGACTAAGGTTTTCAGTTGCATAGGTTTTTATGACAGAGCAAGTTGCAGATTCAGGATCACCCCAATGGATCAAGCTACTAGTCTACAATGTTCTTGACACTTCACGAGGAAGTGCCATCCCTATTTGGAGCCACTATTAGGGTCCTATAAATTTTATAGGATTGCTTGATTATAGATGATCATTATTACATTTGAGATGTTGAAAATAATATTTCCTCCTGAAAATTATTTGCAAATTATTTCTAATAATATATCATGCACTCAGATCCAATTCCTAGATCAAAGGAAAGAGAATGTTGAAGTCTGCACCACAAAACAAAGAAGAAGTCATAAGTGAGAAATAATTTATTTTGAAGTATTAAAATTAATTCAAAAAATAAATGAATAAATCTAAACTCTAAAAAACATGAAAATTCCTTTATTCCAAAATTAAGGCATATGGCCCACCCCGCACTCTTGCATTAATTCCCTGCAATGTTAAAAACATCGAGATGTGTGCATATTATAATCTATGGTTATGCATATGTTTAAGATCCCCGTAGCCCCTCCAACATTTAACGAAAGGGTGGGGGGTGGGGTCTGAAAAGTGGTTTTCACTTTTACCATCATTTACAGATGTCACCCTCACATGATTTTGGACTCCCCTGCCCCTAAACCTCTTACTTCCTAACCCCACCCTCCAAAATCCCTTAATTGTTTTGGTTTGGTGGATGGGAGGCTGAATGAAAGAGATCAGGCAAAACCAATGTTGTCTGGATGTGAGGCTGAGATCAAGCAAATCCATATTTTAGAGGAAGGAATGGAAGGTAAAACGAGAACAAGACATGGTCTTTGAAAACAACCCATGGATTTTTGACACAGTATATGTATTCGAAAACATGATGGATTGACAAATCATTCTAATAGATACTTTGAATTATGAATTTCATTTAAATATTTGGAAATATTAATATAAATATATTATTTAAATCCAAATATTTTGTGACAAAACAAAGCATTTAAAAGATGATGGAGAAGACAATGCAAACGACAACAGCAAGATAAATATGGACAACAATGCATATCCAACACAACATTTCAGAACCGAATGCAGTAGAAAGAGGGACAACACAAACATATACCAGCAAGACAAACAACATTGCTTATTCTAAGGCCCAATCACCACCGGAATGCCTAGAAACAACATATTTCCAATCCAAAAATAGCCACAATCAGTAAATGAATCCACCAAAACAGAGCCACCTCTTCATGCAGCTATCCACCTTGCCTATGATTCTACAAAAGATCAATTTTATTACTTAAGATAATGCTAATAATACATTGCCGGTTGAGACAATGATTTTGTAATTATTTGTATAAATGCTTCACAGTTTGACATATTAAGGGTTGATTTATGAATGTAATTTCCTCTTCATGTTGTAATTTTTCAAACTAGTTGGAGCATCAATAATACATTAACCTTTTCACAGGATTCATCTCAATTACTTAATATAAATTGTGATGAATAGGACATGTTACATAGAGCACCCTATTCTAGCTATTAGTAATTTTCATGTTTTCTGTTGAATTCAAATTAAGGAATTGTTAATTTCTACTGAATCTTACATTTATGCTATTTCATAATCCATTTAATATTTTGAAAGATCCAAATAGTACAACCTAGTTTTCCATGTGAAACTCCTCTAAAGTTTGATGCCAAATCTAGTTAAATCTTCAGAATCCATAACCCAATGGAATTATAGCAATTAAATCAACCAAACCATTCAATCCAAATAATTAGTACAGTCATAACTAGCCTAAAATTCAGATAAAACAAAGCTATATTTTACAGAGAGATCCCTCTCTGAAGCTGGCAGGGCTAGATCCCATCTTCCAAAGTGGTTTTTATGTTGTCTTATGTGTTTACTCCCTCAACCTCAAAAATACAGAACGACAACATAGTGGCGACCATACTCGGGACTCGAATACTTTTTAAATTGAAAAATCATTATTCCCTGGTATTTAATCAATATTTCTAGAAATTAAAATTGTTATATCATTATGAAATACATGGTTTGAGGTTGTAATCTTGCATATATTTAAATGTGTCATTAATTTTTATTTTATTAGTTATGTGATGAATTTTAATAGACCTAGCTCTGAAAATGGTTTTCACTATAGCTCACCTTGATCCCAACCCTGATGAATTTGTAGATAATCCAGAGAAATTGGTGAGAAAGAATAAGTTTTACAGAGAGTCGGGGTGTAATAGTCTTTTTTCTAGGTTCAATCCTCTTCCTGAGAATAGTCCTTTGTCAAGGTCTAACTCTCTTCCAGATAAATTTGAAACTATTCAAGATATAAAGTTTGATTTTCCTTTCTAGCATAGTTTGTTTAAATCAAAATTTGAAATCTTTGTAGATCATAATGATGTTGATAAAGCCATACTACAGCCATATATACCCCCAAACCCATCCTTTTGAAATAGATCCTGATCTTGAATCCCTACAACAATTTGATAAATTACAGGATCTAATTTCGGCTTTCAACCAAGCCATTGATGAAGCTTATATTCAACAATCTGTTGAATTTCAGCTTTAACCATTGCAACAACTTCTTTGTCCAAGCAATCTTCCCAGTTTGTTAATCTGCAACCCCCTAGTCCTACTTATTTCATAGTCTCTACTTGTTGGGAATAATACTGAGAGGTGGGGTGAATTAGTATTTTCAAATCAATAACTTTTTCATTTATCTAATCAGATTTATATACGCTACTTCAGTGAAGGGAACTCACGTGTGCATGCAACTATCCTTAAGTCAACCATCGTATATCCAATGAACTTATGATTCAGTTAATTCTTCATATGTTGATCTTTAATCAGTGCATCAATACTTTATTAAACATTAAATAGTAACCATGTGCAGTGATAATAGAGTAAACCATGACACATAAGAAACACACATGAACACCGAGATTTAAGGTGGAAACCCAATGCAAGAGAAAAACCACCTGTTGTTGTTGTCTATGTCTTCTTTTAATATAAAGAATAATATGTTTACAATCTTGTACTGGTGGAGACTCATACTAGTACGTAGGCACCCACCTGCAGAAAGCTACAACCTTCTTCTCATTCTCGAGCTTCTATTGGAAGGGAGCTACAACCCCCTAGCTCTTGTACTAGCTGATATGTTTACTAGTACATAGGCACCGACCTATAGAAGGCTATAACCTTCACTCATTCTCCAGCTGCTACTAGTAGGGAGCTCCAACCCCCTGATCAAATCACCAGCCATTACTGGTAGAAAGCTTTGACTTCCTCACTAAAGGATCCAACCCTTAGTATCCTCTAGGGACAAAATTTCATAAATTTTTATACTAGATACTCCCGATACACAACAACACACTAGGTAGACCACGTTTCATCAAATTTTCACACTGGACCCATCAATAACATTGCAACTCAAAATCAATCACCACAACAATACATCTACATCAACCAATCACTAAAACTCAATCATCAATCTCTGACCTAACTAAAACCCAATCAGTAATATTTGAATCAATCAATCACTAAAAGCTCTGACATACTGAATCAAATAATCACTGAACCTCTGACACAACTGAATCAACCATTCATTCAAACTTAATCAAATTCAACCAATCAACTGGAACAGAAAGATCACTGTAACCAGTATGCAAATCTGAACCTTGAACACGACATCAGCAACTAGAACCAACTGTAACCTCAAAGGTCATGTGTTAGAATGTATATGCTCCTTCAATGAATCCAACCTGCTTGTATACGCTACTTCCTTTAGCCCAACCAACGTATACCTCTAAAGATATTGAATCATAAAACCTCTGAACCATAAACTGTACTAATTAGTGACATTCTGAAGATCTATTGCCATATTACAGAGTTCTAAACATATAGCAACAAGTACCACCCTTCTTTCTCAATCAATAAATCAATCAGACTCAATTTCCTTATACATTTAGTTCTACTTTCATATCTAAAAAGACATCATTGACAAATAGCAGTAAAATAGTAGCAAAACAACAACACTGATTTGATAGATCAGTCATCCCTGAACATCAAGATTTTCTTTTGCATACGCTACTTGGAATATCTGAACCAGCGTGTATATGCACCTTCACCAAAGTGAACCAGCGTATATATCTGCAAATACTTACTTGAACTTCGCTACAATTCCCAACTTCAAACATACCCAGATCATCACATATAAAGGATAAAACGTGTGTTAGAAATCAGATCTAGTCCATCCATTATTAGATCACATAATCATAAGTCATTATGATCCTGATCCATCATTAGATCTCATCCATCATCAAACACTCAGGTGCATCCTTAGTCTAGATCAAGCAAAGCATCAAAAACCCATAACATGCATATTTTCTTTTGATCTAGCACTTCATAAGATATTCATTACTTGTGCACTTATCCCTTTGATTTTTTCCTCCTCATATACTTATATCCTTTGTCAATAGCTCAGACCAAAACCTCGGACCAATACCTTGGACCAAAAACCTCGGACCAAAACCTCAGACCAACACCTTGGACCAAAACCTCAGACCAAAACCTTAGACCAAAAACCTCGGACCAATTCCTCGGACCAAAACCTCAGACCAAAAACCTCGAACGAATACCTCGAGCCAAAATCTCTGACCAAAAACCTCAGACCAATACCTCAGACCAAAAATTTGATTTTCCATCCCATACGTGCTTTTCCTTCTGCGAAAGTGTGTGCATACATATACGCTTCTTATGTTCCGTGAGCCTGCATGTATATGCTACTTGGACAAGGTGAACCAACATAAGCTTCTTAAACCATTCTCTTCAATTTATTGTTTCTGATCTATAATCCTTTGTTCCTTCATACTATTCCTTTGTACCATTACTTTTTTCCCTCTGAATATGATTCCTTTAAGCTATTGTTGGCTTGATGGGCCCTGACCTAGGTTCAGTGTTAAGTAGCCAAGAAAATCCCTACACTACTGGCCCTTTTGGCATCAATTCGTGGAGCGTGGACTGAAGTCTCACCTAAATCCATATGGGGGGATACAGGAACCAAGTTTCCACACATTGAGATGGTAGTGATGTCCCTTTTAGACCTTAACTCTACCTTCGCGCAGATTGATAAGCCCTTTAGGGCTTATCAATGTACTTCACTTATTCCTCCTTGAAGCCTTCGCGAAATTCTCTGATCATCCTTTGTGGACCCTAAATAGCCAATTCAGATGCTTATGTGCCTCTGTAATTATCCTTACTTCTGTGTCTACCCCGATTAGCTTAAGTATTGTCTAACTTCAACATGCATAATGATTATCATGCGTAAACATATATTCTTACTTGCATTCATATGAAAAAGTAAAATACATAGATTCATGCATCAATATAGCATTAATTCATAAGCCTAGTATTCAACATAACAAAATCGCAAAATTTATAACAGAAGTAAAATAACTCATACACATATATCTCCAGAATAATTATCTTTATTGATGGTTCAGATCTTTAGTATAGACTCTAACTTCCCTGTGCACACAACTGCAGGGGTCCGTGCACTCAGTTGTGGACTTCTACCCTAGGCCTCTGCACACTGAGCTACAGAGCCTCTTCCTATGCTAAGACTCTTTGCTCTTAGCTCTCACAGACCCAAAAATTTACTTAGAACTCTACTTACTACTTTCCGTAGACTCTTCTAAGACTCTTTGCAACATTCATAATAGAAGTAAAATAACTCATACACATATATCTCCAGAATAATTCTCTTTAATGATGGTTCAGATTTTTAGTATAGACTCTAACTTCTCTGTGCACACAGCTGCAGGGGTCTAAGCACTCAGTTGTGGACTTCTACCCTAGGCCTCTGCACACTCAGCTACAGAGCCTCTTCCTATGCTAAAACTCTTTTCTCTTAGCTCTCACAGACCCAAACATTTACTTAGAACTCTACTTACTACTTTCCTTATACTCTTCTAAGATTCCCTTTTTATACATTCCCATGGTCCACAAACCAAGGGTGGATCTCATCAAGCCAACACAAACTATCTAAACTAAGGGCAGAAACCCTTTTTGACTGTTTACATCTTCGAGCTCCATGCCCACAAAATGCGGAGACTTTATACTATTTCATACAAAATTTGGGATTTCTGCCCCAAAACTTGGGCTTTTGACCCCAAAATTGACTCTAGGGGAATTCGTTCCCAACAGGCCCCCAACACAAACATAGTGACTCACCCTCGAGTCACTCTGCTGGCATGGATATCTTTTCGAAGTCCTCCCAACTCCGCTTGTACCACCACGACTTCAGCGGTGCACTGTGTTGCTGCCTGCTTCACTTGCTCGACCAGCTACTCAGTCACTAGCCTCATGCTATCAGCTTGCATTTTTCTACTGTGTTTCTTGTATACTGGCCTCTTTTCCTTCAATGGTAGTCATGAGCACATACGCTTCATCTAGCCAAGGCTCTAATCAAGGCTTCAATACTTCCTCCTTGTGTTTTGCCATGTCCACCTGTTCTTTAAGCACCTTTGCTTCCTGCAGCGTTGCTAACCTTTGTGTAATGGTGACGGTGCGCGTTGTCACTTTAATCTCATCATATCTAAGTTGTAGCTCCCGTACCTCTGATTCTAGCCTCTGCACATTGAGATCCTCCTATAGGCTAGTGACTACTTCGAGCAACTACTCGAAGAGCGTAGTCCAATCCTTCACTGCGGCATCTACAGCTACTACTGCATCTTTGACAGTGGTTTCTCGCTGCTCTTTAACCTATGGTGGAGTCGAAGGCTGGGCCCTCAACTCAAGCTCTGTAATTTTAAGGTTTAGTTCAAACTGAACCGTAGCCATCTCTATTCTCGCTTCATGCACTCCGGCAGCGAGCTTCCAAATTCTCACCTCCACTGGTGCATCTTCAGGGATATCCAATTCTAGAACAATCCTGCATGCCTCAGCCACCACCTTGGTCGTGTGCTCATCATTTTCCATGATGGCCTTAAGAAGATCAATTGCAGAATTCTTCTATACAACCATCTAAGCATTGTTCACCTTCTTCTCACCAGTAATGTTCACGGCGCATTGTTCCCGAGCCCAAAGTTTTGCAATCACACCATCTTGCAAGGTGTGAAGGGCTTCACTTGGAAGCGCAACCAAATTGATACCAACCCTCTTGAGGGCACTGATAGTGGTCCTATCATCTTCTACTTCTATAGTTAGTTCTCCATCCGATAGCACTATGGCCTGGGGATCCAGTGTGTGCACCATTTCTGTTGCCTCTAAAGTTCCAGGCACCTAACTAGTTGATTTTGCACTGCTTCGCCCCACACTGGTCTGTACCTGTGATGCCTAGATCTGCAGCTCATGCAAACCCATGTGAATGGCACCCAAGGCCTGTTTCTACTGCTGTAGTAGTTTCACTATCGCATCCCTCGTTGTATCACCAATGTCATTCAAATCACCTTCTGTCAAGGTGATTGGGTCGAGAGAAATTTTTTTGGCCTTGGACTTCTTTCAAGGCCCTACCTTCTCTTTCTCCCTATTGCGCTTAACCTAGAACGAAGTAGTCTCCAAGTCTACTCCTTCCTGTTCGGATCGTTGCTCTTCCTCTTCTTTCTCTAGGGAAGGAGATTTCTTACTCCTGTCGGAGTCACACTCCTCCTCTTCTTCTTGCCCTTCTATCTACTTTTTGGCAATGCGCTCTACTTTGGCTTTATCCTCATCTTCTTTCTTCCTCTTTTGAGCCAATTGTTCCATATTTAGTCTAGCCTCTTCCTTCTACACTTCATTGTAGACTTGCTAGACCCAATTGTCAAGTCTGAGGCTGTGTGCCACTCTGCTAGCCAGCAGTCAAGGACCGTCATGATTGCATCATCTGTGGACTGGTATGGAAGGTCATACCACTTTTGATCAAGGTCCTTCCATGCTCACATGGAGACACAGTGGAAGTCCACCTTGAACTCCACACACCCTTCCAATTGTTCAAAGACAGTGAGTGATAACGCGGTTTTTGGTTGATGGCCATGTTGATACTCACCTCCATCAGGATCTAAAATATATTTCTATCCTTGACCCTTTAGGGGTCCTTGGTGACCTAGAGTGAAGCGAACTTCGCTACTTCCGGTAAATCCTGCATGACCGGAGGAAACTAACTATACTTCGGTAACCCCCATGTGACCAGTACTATGGATACTAGCAGCCATGCATAGTGAAAAGTTTTTCTTTGATCTTGCACCTCTCTACAGTTCGCGAGGAACTCACTACAGAGGTAGCATGCCCAATTGAATTGTATGCCCTCCATGCACTGGGCCACTAATGATATGACCAGTGCCGACACTTCATCTGCACGACTCTTCCTCATAGTTTTCCCAGCCAAGATCTGGATGGCTACTTTAACCACAGGATCAATTATACTAGAAAGGGAGTAGCCACGGAGCTTCTTGGAGAGCTTAAAATTTTCCTTCATTTTCTTAGTGAGGTCACCTCACTTGTCTTTCCGCCAAATTCCATTGTTGGATTTAATCCTGAATGTGGCAGACGAGTGATCCTATGGATCAGCATGTCAGTGATTGATATTGGTTCTTCTAACCACAGACAACCATCGTGCACCAAGCATAGCAATTTTTTGATCATTATCATGGTTATGGGCACACGGTTGTAATGTGGCACCCGTAGCATGTTTAGTAGTCCTGCCTCGTCCACCCCTTTTATCCACTTCCTTGGCTCTAGCGTGGTCACACCAGAGTCCTTATAGAAGACACGATGCATGAACTTATAGGTCACTAAGTGGGGAAAGTGCTATGTATCGGCCAAATGCTCTATATCGGCCAAATCGCAATCGTCCAACTTTAAATGGGAGACGTGCACTAGGTGCGGTCCTTCAAATGTGATCTTGTTCGACAACAACGATGTATGCAGTGTGACTTTTCTCTCATCAATGTCCTTTGGGAGCTTTTCCTTGCCTCGGCATGGAGGAATGTATTCGAGCAGTTTAGAGATAGGGTCATACCCTTCAACGTCAATGTCCTCTGGCCCCATGTCAATGTCTTCCCCACCCATATTGATTTCTTCACTGTCTTGTTCAAGTTCTAGGTCAAGTACCTTTCCCTTCTCCTGCGTGGTGGGCTTTTCCTTCTGCGGGTGTTTTCTGGGTGATGCACGCACTGGCAATGTCACTTTCTGCTTATCTTTCTTCATTTTTGGACCTTCTTTGGTTGGCATAGGCCTCAAGCTAGTCAACCTCGGCGATTAGGTACCTCTATAGGTATTTTGACACTTTCTATCTCTGGGGTAGCTTCCTCAACTTCCATTGCTACCTCCGGGGTAGCTCCCTTAATTGTCGTTGCTTCTCCAACACTCATTGTGTTATCAAAGCTTTAATGTTCTCATGGTTCTTGTGTGCCTGAAAGCTCAACACCTCAATTCTCAAAATGCTAAGTGTTTTTTGCTGGGTAGCCACCTATAATTTATAGGAATTTTCGAATTCAAATTTGACCATTCCCCCCAAAATTCGTTCATTAATGCTAGATTAGAATCACATTTTCAAAGATCTTACCCTTAAATTCTGACTTAAATTTTGCTCTCCGCTCCATTTAGACATTTTTTCATCATCAAACCATGAACAGTGACCATGAGAGTCACTTTTCGACTGCCTTGCATGGTCCCTTCTTCAATAACATAGCTCCCCATGCATTTCTGCTGACACTATGGCATTCCTTCATTGCCCATAGTTGCCCAATCACGTAGCTCCACAACCCGGGTAGTGTATTTTATAATTTTGCGCCTCCTTTCAGCTACCTGGGGTGCTAATATTGTGGTTCCATCATGTAGTCATCTAGCTAGATTGTTGGTGTATGCCTTCAATCAGTTGCCATTCACCTTTCCTGGGAAGGGTTCTCCATTTAATTTTACCAACTGAACTACTCCATCGTCGATAATCTCCTTTATGACATATGGCCCCAGCAAATGCATTATAAATTTTCCTGGAAATTTATCAAACTTGCTGTCATATAATAAAACTAAATCATTTACCTTGAAGATACACAGTTTGATGTGCCTCTCGTGCCATGCCTTTTCGCACTCCTTTTGAACTTGTTTATGGAATCCAACTAGAAATCTATCCTTGTCAAGCTTTGTTAGCTACACGTGCCTCTCCTATAGGGCTCCCCAATCCACCATTTCTATTAATGCCACTATGCGTAGACTAGCTGCAATGTACTCCATCGGCATCACAGCTTCTACGCCACAAACCAGCCTGAACGTTTTTTGTCCAGTCAACTTCTTACAAGTTGTTTTGTAAGCCTAGGACTGCGGGTACATGCACATCCCATTAATTTCTTTGAGCATTGCAAAACTTTGTTAGTGCGCTCTCAAATATGTTATTAAACATTTCCACCATCCCATTAGCCTGCGGGTGATATGGCCTGCTCTTCTGATGATAAACCTAAAATTCCTCCGTCATCGTGCTAACCGTCTCATTAAGAAAATGTGTATCGTGATTTCTCATTAAAATTTTTGGACAACCAAACCTTGTTAGCACATACTCAAAGATGATTTTTTCTGTTGTCGTGCTTGTACATTCCTTCATAGGTTGCGCCTCCACCCATATGGTTAAGTACTCAGTCACGATGATGATGTACCGTGCACCCATCTTCTTTCCTGGAGGCTAATTTGGTCCGACAAAGTCAATAACCCACTTCTTGAAGGTTTGTCATGATATCTATGGTTTTAGTGGCAACTCATCCCTCTACGAGGGTCTGCTAGTCCTTTGGCATGCATTGCATGCCCTACAATATGTTTTTGAATCCTTATACAGTCTTGGCCACCACAACCCAGTGTGTAGAATGTTTTGCATTGTATATTTTCCTTCATAATAGCCTCTCGCGGCTCCACCATGAGCCTCAGCAAGGATGTTGTTTCATTCAAATTATGGCTCATAACATCGCAATATTTCATCTGACCCCATTTTGTACAGGTGCCCTGCAATGACAGAAAAGTCTATCGTGGGCACCACCATTTCCTTCTTTTGTTAACTTGTATATCCTTTCGGAGCCATTCCTATCGTCAGGAAGTATATAATATCTTCAAAGTGATTTTCTGTGATGTGCATTGTAAAGAGTTGTGTGTCAGGTAGTCCTTCCTCCAAATTAGTAGGCTCTTCTCCAATTTCAATGTGCGATAGATGATCCGGTCCTATATTCAATCATCCTGGTTTCACAATGACTTCGAAATCATATTCTCGGAACAATAACAACCACCTGCATATGTTCCCCCCCCCAACATAGGCTTTTTGACCAGGTATTTCAATGCAGAATGGTCTGTATACATCTTAAAATGTCTGCCCAACAGATAATGCCTAAACTTCTAGAGCGCAGACACCATAGCTAATCCTTCGTGCTCAGTAGTGGAATAATTTTTCTCATCTTTGGATAGCTTCCTACTTGTGAATGCTATAGGATGATCCAAGTCCCCTTCACTGGCCTGTTTCAGTACTGCTCCCAATGCAATACATGACGCGTCCACATGCACATGAAATTCCTTCTTCCAATCTAGGAAGACTAGGATCGGTGTGGTGACCATTTTCTCCTTTAGCACATCCAAGCTCTTATGACATTCCTCATTGCAGCAAAATGTAACATCCTTCTTTAATATTTTTTCTATCAGTGTAGTGATTTGGATGTAGCTCTTGATGAATTTTCTATTGTATCTTGTATGCCCCAGCGTTGCACCCAACTGTTTCACACTCCTTGGCACCTCCAAATTGATTATGACCGCGATCTTCACAGGGTCTACCATCAAGCCTTGTCTGCATAGCACATGACCCAGCAAGATCCAAGAGGGACACAAAACAAACATTACTTCAGATTGAGCATGGTCTAGTACCTCCGACATATATCTAGCATCAAGCACATACTTGCCACATGGCACTTTACCAATCCAAACATTCTCCAATCATCAAAGTATACCTCCAGAAATTTATGAATGAAGTCCTTGAACGCCACAATGACTATGCGCAAAAAGACCGTCGGCGCATTCTTCAGCCCAAAAGGCATTACAATCTACCGAAAGAATCCCTATTCAGTTTCAAAGGTCATCTTACCTCTATCCTTGGGTGCAATTTTGATTTGATGGTACCCAGATAACCCATCACTGAAATAATATGCTTCTTGGCCACCAAAATTTTCCAGCATCTTATCAGTGAACGGAGTTGGGAAAGAATCATGCACGCAGGCGTCATTCAACTTCCTAAGATCTACGCATATCCTTATTTCATCCTTTTGCTTCTTTTGTTGAACTACTATTGGTCTCACCCAATCAAATTCTTCCACCTGTTCAATAATACCTTCTGCAAGAATTTTATCCAACTCTAAGCAGACCTTTTCTTTATACTTTGGATTGAGGCGGTAAGGTATTCACAAGCTTTGCATCCGGTTTTAGGGTGATCTTCATGATACTCAAGTACCCTATTATCCCTTTCAGATCTGAAAACTTCATGTGGAATAGATCCTGATATTTTTGGATTAGTTCAACGACCTTATCGACTATTGTGTCATCCCATTAGTCCCCAATATTTGCGAACTTCGGCTTTACCTCAGTGCCAATGTTCACTTGTCTAGTTTTGAGTGGCTTGGTTATGTCCAAGTTCTCTAATTGTGGTCCCTTATCTTTGCGGTGACCTTAAATCTCTCGAATATTAATCTTCCTCGGCTCTTCGTCTTCTTCTTCCACTATTACATTGTAGCATTCCAATGCGTGGCTCAACTAGGTAGTCCAATCAGGTTGAATCAAATCTAGAGGATCCTGTGGTATCCTGAATATTACTGCCTTAACCTCCTACAACACTTCATCAATACATTCAAACCCATCCTCAAAGCTAAACATCATAAAAAATTCTTGGCACAAAACATCCCATTCTTTAGTGCCATGGTGGAGTTTTGTCTCCAAGTACTAATTCATTGGTATAACATCCAAAGTATGACAAAACTATTGTACCCACTCCGGTTGAGGCTTCACTCTATATGCTTTAGTCCATTTGGAAAAATGATCACGCGTCTCATTTCTCCCATCATATTTTCTGTTAGACGCACTTGAGGGTGGCCAAACCACACCCTCATCATTTTTTTGTATATGCGCCAATCATTAAAATTGTCCTTGTGTGTACCCCACCATCTCATAGGTGTAGCACATAGCGCCAAGTCCAGCGCTTGGAAGTGTTGTTTCTCTAGCAATTCTCCCTCAAATGCATCCAAAAAGTGATCAACATTAGTTAAACCATCATAGTAAAGAAGATTTCTTACCTCTGACGATACTCAATGCAATGACTTGGTCATCATCTTACAATGCAGCGTAGATACTTCATGTAGTTGTTTCTACCAGTGCTCCAGTTCTTCGTTTGAATCTGATGTGCATGAACTTTCACAGTCCCATGCAATACGTCCATCTACTGTCAGATTCACCCAATCCTGATCTCACATTGTTATCTTGTAAATTTGGTCCAAATCATCATCACTTTCATAATCACGGACCGGTTTAGCATAGTGTAGTCCTTATGCAGGATCCAGTGGCACCACTATGCAAATCAATTTCTTCTCAAATATCATCTTTCGCTTCTTTAGATTGATTACCCCATTCATGTCAGTGGCCCAATCGATCCTAAGGAGCGTGGGGTAGGGATTGTTGTCATCCACAACTTCTATCACTTCAAAATCAGCTAGTGCGGTCATGCCTTCAATATCAACTGTTACCCCCTGCAACCTCCCCATTGGGATGATTTTTTACTGATTCGCCATCCTTAACTAAATCAACCACCACTGTAGCATAGGTATCCCCATTCTCTCCCATGTCTGTTTCGGAAAAATGTTCGCATATGACCCCAAATCTAAAATAACCTGATCCATCTCATATTCACCTATCTGTATGGTAAGCCACATCTCACACCCCATTATCATCTTATGCCTACCAATATTTCAGACTATGTGTGGTCCGTCAATAGCAGTTTCCTTCCCAACACACCTATTGATCAGCTCTTGCAATGCCTTCATAGCCTTGCTATTGCGTAGCAATTTCATGCAGGTCTCTAAGAATGTGGTAATCATGGATGGGTCCACTTCTTCAGCCGGCTTCTCCCGATTCCCTGAGGTAGATGCCTTGGTGAAGCTTTTCTTCGCTGCAATAAATTTTTCTTCCGTGATCTAAATCAAATCTAGTCTCCTTTCTAGTGCTTTGCAGACCCACTCACCTTCTCCAAGCTACTTCCCCTTATCTTCAGCAGTTGTCACTCCACTCCGCAGCACAATATTTACCTTAGGATCTTCCTGGCGGGGCTCAGCCCTCATCATCTGCAGGTTCTGATTCGGTTGCTGAGGATGTGCCCCCTTCTCGCATATCTTACCTAACAATATAGGGCAATCCTTTGTTGCATGGTCAAACTGAGTACAATAGCGACATGATAGAGGTGTCGGATTCGGGAGGTCTAGCGTGTAGTGTCTTAGTCCTCCACAATTATAACAAATAACCTGCCCTCAACCTCTACCAGGTCCTCCTCCATCTTGGCCTCGTCCGCACCCCTGATACTCGTCTCGCACTCCTCTAGCACCTTAGCCTGGAGGCTGTGTTTCTACCTACACCCTGTATGTAGGTGTCCTGTCCATCATTAATTTGTAACTCTGGAAATTGCACTCATCATGACCCACTAATCGACAGAAGTTGCAGAAGAGTTGTTCCGGTGTTTGTACAAATTTATGCAGCAAATGGTAATTTTATGTCGCATGTTTCCCAACTATCTGACAGATAGCACACCATAGCGCGGGCTCTGTACTTGGCCCTACTGTAGCTTCAGGCCTCAGAGGCATTGGTCCCCCCACTACAACATAATTTGCAAAAACTGGACAATGATATTTGTCATGCCCCTGGCTTTTGCACTTTAGGCACCAAATTCTTCGCAGGCCTCAGGCTGAGTTGTTTTATCTTTCTTCAGAATCTGCATTTTGACGCAAAGTTTCTGCAACTATGCATGAATCTGCTAAACCCCGAGATCAGCATCTTGCATTGGCATTTCATGCAATCTCATCGTGATTTCCAGAGCTTCAGCCTGGGTCCAATCTTCTGTTGTGATAACGTAACCCTTAGATGAGGCCAAAGCGAGGCCACAAACTATTCTTGGTGCTGCCCATCATTCAAATTCATGTTAGCCTCACAGATCATACACTTCAATCTTTGATCTAGATCCCAGGGTGTCTCACTAGGCTTCATTATGATCTCTTTGAATCTCACAATTGATTGCACTTCAAACTTGGGTTGACTAAATTCCTTATTTAGCGTAGTCCTACGAAGCACTAACCAACATTGCTTTCTTAATTTGATCATCCATGATACATTGAGCTTCCCGTGCAACCTTTGCGATGAACCAAAATTTATTTCCCACACCCTTGAACATAGGTAGCTTCATAGAGTTCGCCATATTGAATGGTGGTGGAGATGGTGGTGGTGTAGGCAAAGGCGTATGCGGTGGAGGTGGAGATGAAGGTAGTGTGGGTGGATGAGGTATTCACGAGAACTCTTTCTTTATCAACTGAACAACGCTCTACAGAGATGCCTGTGTTTTTTACTTGTCATCACTCAGAGGGGGTTCAATTAGTGGGCTATATTCAGGGCCTATTCCTCCCTTGTTCCTCAATGTCTTTCCACTTCACATAGCCCCAAACATCAAGGTAGCTGCATAACGCGCTTTTCACACAAGAGCATCTTAATCCAAGTATTTAACGATTTTAAATACTTACCTCACAGCCCCTTGAAGAATTATCACTCTGGTTCACTATAACTAACCGAGGTATCGACCACGAACTTTGTCACGAACCCTCATATGATACGATCGAGCCAATGACTGACAACGCACATGATGTTATCTTCAGAGGTTTCTAATATTCACACTAACTTCGGGGTCTAGACTATTGGACTGTCAAGCCTCCACCTTCCTTGGTCATCTGCCAATTTCGCGATCCACTCATACAACTCGACTGGGAAGGAACAGAAGAAGATCTTGTGTATTTTTGTGTACAGATATCTATCTAACCACTTTTTCGTCAATCACAGATTCCTTTTTTCTTGCACCGCGAATTTGTGGATATTTCTATCCAACCAGTCTCTGATCTCTTTCTTAGTTGGATTCCAATGATGTGACATCACACATCGCATTATGAAAATCCTGGTCCCAGCAATGGAACCATTTGTTGGCTTGATGGGCCCTGACCCAGGTTCAACGTTAAGTAGCCAAGAAAATCCCTATACTGCTGGCCCGTTCGGCATCAATCCTCAGAGCGTGGACTAAAGTATCACTCGAAGCAGTATGGGGGGATGCAGGAACCAAGTTTCTGCACCCTGAGATGGTAGCGATGTCGCTTTTAGACCTTCACTCTGCCTTCACATAGATCGATAAGCCCTTTAGGGCTTGTCAATGTACTTCTCTTATTCATCCTTGAAGCCTCCGCGAAAGTCTCTGATCGTCCTTTGCAGACCCTAAATAGCCAATTCATATGCTTACGCGCCTCTGTAACTATCCTTACTTTTGTGTCTACCCCGATTAGCTTAAGTATTGGTTAAGTTCAACATGCATTATTGTTATCGTGCGTAAACAGATATTCTTACTTGTGTTCATATGAAAAAGTAAAATGCATAGATTTGCGCATCAATATAGCATTAATTCATAAACTCAGTATTCAACATAACATAATCGCAACATTCATAACAGAGGTAAAATAACTCATACACAGATATCTCTAGAATAATTCTCTTTATTGATGGTTCAAATCTTCAGTATAGACTCTAAGGGTCCGCACACTCAACTGTGGACTTCTACCCTAGGCCTTTGCTCACTCAGCTACAAATCCTCTTCCTACGCTAAGACTCTTCACTCTTAGCTCTCATGGACCCAAAACGTTCCTTAGAACTCTACTTACTACTTTCCTTAGACTCTTATAAGACTCCCTTTTTATACATTCCCATGGTCCGCGAACCAAGGCTGGATCTCATCAAGCCGACACAAACTATCTAAACTAAGGGTGAAACCTCTTTTTGACTATTTATGTCTTCGCACTCCGCGACCACAAAATGCGAAGACTTTACATTATTTCATACAAAATTTGGGCTTTTTTCCCCAAAATTTGGGCTTTTGACCCCAACAGTTGCCCTGCATTTTGTCACATTTGTAAACACAACTGCCATGCATTTTGTCACATTTGATATTGCTCCTGTAGATTCATCTAGTTACCATATACAAGTGAGTTGTTCTACTACAAGTGGGTTACCATCAAGTACAACACATGCATCATAATGCCAACAATGTGCCCCTTTGGAATTGATGGCAACCATATTGGTGTTGATTACTTCAAGTTGTAGAACCTGTTAGATGTATCAAGCAACACCAAGATACTCTCCCCCTTTGACATGAAGGGCAAAGGGAAAACCGAGATATTCTCTCACTTTGAGATAAAGGGAAAAGGGTTGACCAAAATGAATACTTCCATCACTGAACAGCTAAATATGAACATTGATAATGCTTCCCCTAGGCACATGCTGAATTCTCTGATTAAACTCCCCCTTTGTACATGTTGAGATGCACTAAACCTTCCATGCTTTCCTTGAGCACATGCAGAGTTTGCAAAAATATTTTCCAAAAGAATAACATGACTCTATAATTTAACTATTTGAGCATGACCTTCCTATCACTAATGACTCATACATACATCAATCCCCAACCAAGTGGGGATATACCAAATTTGACTCATCTACCCAACCAAGTAGGGATATACCCATTGTTTATACATGACATTTATAACAAAGACCAAATATATAATCAAGACCATGATAGTCATCAGCAACTATCATACACCATATATGATCTAAGCCATAAGCATCTGTCAGCAACATCCAGACCAGCAACCTGTATATGTCCATCATCAATTCCCAAGATATGACAATTTAAATATCATCAACCTGTGACAAAGTATGCTGCATATAGATATCAACTCATCCTCTTGATCTCGTCAAGATCACCTTACATCATTTCCTTAGTAGAAAGAGCCTTATCATAGCCTTCCATGAATCAATTAAGCATATGTCATATCTCCAATCAGTAACACAAAATCATTCACATCATGTCATATGTATGTGAAAACACCATAGTCATCATCTATGATCATAACATTATTATCAAGAATTGCATGATATTTCCATAAGAGCCCTCAATATATCAACCATGTATCATCACTAGGCAACATCCCATTTTTGATAAGCATCAACCATGATAATCAACATATGTGAGTATCAAACCTATCATCATAAAGTAATAAGTCATCATCATTATGTGACTAAGTAAGCCATGTCTCCAAATAGATATGTGTTCATCGAACCTGTAACAACACCATTCTCTTGGCCAACCAACAATATTTATCAATATGCAACTTAAGTAATCATCCATATATCCAGTATAATGTGCATCCATCAAAGAGATAGAAATATGTATCTAGAAAACCATGAGCTCATAGTCATTTGTCAAGATTTCTTGATACCATCAACAGCAGCAATCCTCAACCATGAGAGAGCCAAGAACTATAGGAATCCTCATCCATAACTGCACCATATGAATTTTATGCATCTTTGAGGGGATGATGATAGCAACATAAAAGAAATGACACTTATCAAATAATGAAGTTGTGTACTCGAGCTTTGTTCTTTTCCTTGTCCTTATGAATATCATCATGTATGCAATATACCATATATGCATCATAAAAAAGAGTCATCCAAAATCATCCATAAATATGATCTGAATAATAACTATCTGGCTCAAGCAATACAAGTATCATCTGAGATTTCATCATAGGCAACTTATGGCTGCAACATAGCATGATGTATCATTTAAACACTTAAACAATGTAAGCATCTTCACCATTGATAAGAATCGTTATGTACCAAAGACTTCTAAACATAATGCCAACACTACTTTTTCACCTATAATATCTCATATTGTTATTCCTACTATCCCTGTAGTTATCACAACTACACCTACCACAGGTCCATGTTCCAGTCAATCTCTCAGACCAGCTATGGTGGGTAGGTATGCACCTTTAGTGTTACCATGCCAGTTGAATGCTATGCCTAGAGATTACCAGTCCAAAAATCTAACCTTTGATAATATTGGCTCTCATACTAGTCAACAACATGTGGATAGAATGAATGATGTTCTTGACCTTTAAGAAGTAGATGAAGTTGATGGTAAAAATGAGAATGTTTGCTCAAAGTTTAGGAGGTGATGTCAAAAAATGGTTTAGGAGTTTAACTGCAGGAAATATAGCTAACCTTGATGCATTCCATCAAATTTTCTTAGCTAGATGGGAAATAAAGAAAAATCCACTTGAACTCCTAAATGAATACAAAATACTGAAAATAAATCCAAATGAGACTGTGGAAGAATACTGTGAATGGTTTAATATTGTTTACAATGCAATTCCTACAGACATCAAGCCCTCCCCTGGCCTAGGTTTAATTGATTTTCCTGATGGTTTTGATGTAGACATGTAATATCAACTTAGAGAGAGTGACCCGGAAACTTAAGAAGAAATGCAAGCTAATTTTATAAAAGTTGAAGCTAACATCTTAGCCAAGAAGGCCAAACTAAAATTTGAGTGTATGGTTACCATTAAAGAACAGCCTTCCACTTCTGCCTCTGATCACAAAATATATAACCTAGTGAGGGTAGTGGAAAAGATGATGCAAAGAGTAAACATAAATGATCAAGCTCAAATGAGAGAAAATCAAACTACTCCTCAAAATAGGAACCAAAACTTTAGAAGGAATGTTCCCCAAATCAAACAATGAGAACGAAAGGGTCCAGAGTAGCAGGTCCAGCCTCCTTTTTAGGAAAATTATACTGATGACGAGGGTAATATTTTATAGAAGAAAGTCTTTTAGATTAATCACATTGACGATATTTGGTCGACATTTCGAACCAGCTAATGTGTTTCATCCTCAGGACTAGGTGAGAAATCCATCGATCATAAGGAATAAATAGTTAGGATGCAACATCGCCCAGAAATATCCATTAAAAACTAGTTGTTGGTGAATTAGTTAAAATGTAAAGAAATTCATTATTAGGGAGTTAGTGGTAAGGACTTATTCCATTAAAATATTCTATGTTTAGTTAAAAATAGTTGTTAAGGAATAATTAAAAATAATAAAAAATAAAATTTTGAATTTTAATAATGAAAAGAAGTTATTTATTAATAATTATATCATTTTACTGTTAGAGGTTGACCAATTAGAAAAACAGTTGTTAGGAAACTAGAAACTTTATCCCAATATATATATGTGTGTGTGTGTGTGTGTGTGTGTGTGTGTATGTGTATATGTGTATATGTATGTGTATGTGTATGGATATGGATATGGATATGGATATGTATATGTATATGTGTACATATACATATACATATACATAGACATATACATATACATATACATATACATATACATATACATATACATATACATATACATATACATATACATATACATATACATATATAGATATATATATATATATATATATATAATATATATATATATATATCTTAAGTTTATATTATTCAAATTAAAGGATAAAGAGAAAAATAATACTAAAAAAAAATAGTAAAATCAATGGAAAAAAAAATCAAGGCATAAAACAAAAGAAAAAGGCAAGGAGGAGAGGGGAAAAGAAGGGAATGATGACTTATGATGAGAGAGCTGGAATCCATCTCTTACTCAATTTCCAACCATCATCCCTACTAATATTTTTTGCATTCCTTTCTATATCTCAATCGCCTCCCTAAGCTTCCTATGGTGGAAGTGGTTGACCTTAGCAATGACTTTGGATTCTTCAATGCATACATGGTGCTTGGATTTTTCTACATGCTCGGCTAATGCTGATGAGCGAGAGAGATTATGTCTAATGTCTGCAGCATGCTCATTGATCCTCTTCTCAATAGATCTACCTGCTTCTCCAATGTAGGGGATCCCATAAGAGCAGGGAACAAGGAATATCCCTTTCGAGTCATAAGGATCAATAGGGTCTTTAACAGATCTAAGAGAATTTTTAATTGTATTGAGAGGTTTGAATAAATAAGTGACATTACTCTTCTTGAGGATATGGGCAATCCTATCTGTGGTTATTTAGATATATGGGAGATGAACCTTAGAGATAGGATCATCACGAGCAGGTTTAACTTTAGGATCTTTGCAGGCTTTGTGAAAGGCCTTGAGGCTTTGAGATTTGTTATACCCATTATTTCTAAACACTTCAAGGAGATGGGATTTCTCCTTTTCAAGGTGGCTATCGTCAGAGATTCTTAGAGCACGGGTAGCCAAAGTGCTAAGAACCTTGAATTTATGAGCTGGGAAATGATAAGAACTAGCATGGAGATACTGTTCCATGTGAGTCTTTTTCCGATAGACTTGGTGACAAATCAAACTTTCACTCATCCTTGAAAGGAGAATGTTGAGAAAGGGAAATCAACCATCCATCTCCACTTCCATCGTGAGCTTGATGGAGTTAGATTGAGAGTTAAGATGGTTAAGAAATAGGTCGAGTTTCTCCCTACGATGAGGCCAAATGACACAGGTATCATCAACAAACCTCTTCCATTTTTTAGGGCGAAATTGAGCAGTGGCTAAGGCCTTGGTCTCAAAATCTTCCATAAACAGGTTGGCTACAATAGGGGAAAGAGGGGAGCCCATCGCAACACTGCAAGTTTGTTCATAGAACTCACCTTGGAAACTAAAGAAGGTTGAGATGAGGCAAAGGCCAACTAACTTCGCAGTGTCTTTGTCAGTGATGTGATTTACAATATCAATGGCTTCTTGGATGGGGATTTTGGTGTACAAGGAGACAACGTCAAAAATAACCAGCAAATCACCCGGTTCCAATTTGATGTTGGAAATAATACTGAGAGGGGGGGTGAATCAGTATTATCACATTAATAAAACTTTTTCATTTTCATAACCAGATTCATATATGCAACTTCCACAACTTCTTACGATTAAGTTAATTGATCTTCAATGAGTGCATTAGAACATTATCAACCATATTATCAGTTAACAGATGCAGTAACATAGAATAGATCATCACACATAAGGCACACACATGAACACCATGATATAAGGTGGAAACCCAATGCGGGAGAAAACCACCTGCTCCAAGTCATCTCAATCTTCTTCTTAATAAGAAAATCCTTTTACAATATTTGTACTGGTGCAGTCTTATACCAGTACGGGAGCTACAACCCCCTTTGCTCTTGTACTAGCTGATCCATTTACTGGTACGCAGGCTGCTACCTACTATAATGCTCCAAAGATTCCCCTTTGCTTTTGTACTAGCTTAAGTACTAGTACGTAGGCGCCAGCCTACAATCTTCTCTCCTCCAGGTACCACGTTTCATCAATTCTCATACTGGATACATTGAAGCACAACACATAATCTAAAAGGCCACGTTTCATCCAATTTTCATACTGGATCCATAAACATCAAATGATCATCAAGTACTAGTAAGTCACCCAAATAACCAGATCC
>APFE031646809.1:187236-220274 GCA_000404065.3 Pinus taeda | reverse complement strand
TATTTATTCTAATTTATTTTTATAATTGGATCATTATGCGATAATATCTAACTAACCTAACCTGGAAGATAGAAATAATTACTATTTATCTATTTCTAACTAACCTAATATTATAATATAATCTAACTAAACCATAAAAATAAAAATAATAATTAATTAATAATTTAATAAATAGTATTAGTATTTAAGAAATAAATAAAAATAAAAATGTATGAAAATTGAGTTTAAATGAGATATGGATGAAATAATTAGTAATAGAAAGGATGGAAATAATTAAATTGGTTGTATATTATTTTAGTTTCTATTTATTCAATACATACATACATACATACATACATACATACATATATATATAAACCTTACGGGTGAATTAAGAAAAAATATAAAAACCGAAGGGAGGAGAAGGAGAAATGAAGGGAAGAAAGCTAAGAGGAAAGCACTGGAATCCAACAACTACTAATTTTCCACTCGTCGTCCCTATTGAGATTATTAGGCCGCCTTTCAATTTCTATGGCTTCCCTGAATCTACGGTGATGAAAGTGAGGAATTTTCGCAATGAACTTCGCCTCCTCAATGCAAATATGATGATTGGTCTTCTCATCATGCTATGCTAAGGCCGAAGAATGGGTCCTACCATGCTTGATATCGGTAGGATGTTCCTTAATCCTCTGATTAAAAGATCAACCTATTTCACCCATGTATGATGTTCCACATGAGCATGGGATGACATAAAATCCTTTCAAACCCTTAGGGTCCACAGGGTCTTTAGCTGATTTTAAGGAACTTCTTAAGGTGTTAAGGGGTGGAAAGGTTGAGGCAATGTTGTGTTTCCTGAGGATTCTAGCAATCCTATCAGTTTTCCCTTGGATTAAGGGGAAGTGAACTCCAGAACTATGATCAATAGGGTCTTTCTTGGTCTTATGACTCTTGCCATCTTTGAGGAAGGCTTTCAGGCCTTGTTTCTTACTGTAACCATTCTTGACAAAAACCTCCAAGAGATGTGATTTCTCCTGAAACTGTTTCCAAATTAAATTATGGATCACATAAGCTTGAATTCAATTATAGTTATATTAATGTTTTATTTAAGTGGTTTTCGAATATTTAAAGGTGAAATTTATTTCTTTTAATTTTTTTTTTGTATTTTAGTGTTTTTTTTCTTTGTTGTCTTTTCTCTTAATTACAAAAAGGTGGTTTTTATTTTTTATTTTTTTAAAATATTTTTTAAAATTTGATTTTCCTCTATTACTTTTTATATATATTCATAATTTTTTATTAAATTTTTTTAATGAAAATTATTAAAAAAAAATCATAATTAAACAAAATTTATGAACGTCTCCCCTATGGGGCTGACATACTAGGGCAACACTGAGATCAGTGGGGTATTGGCCATGTCACTAGTTATGTCAAATGTTAAATGGGGAAGTGCGACATTACAACGCCATGCACGTCCATGTGGAGTGGACATTCCTTGAGGAGAGTAAATAGGTTATTTATGTGTGGGTTCCTATAGCGACAATGGTTGTTTTCATTTTGGTATGGGAGATAAAGTGGTGAGTGTTTGTAAGAAGTAAACGGGGTTTGGAAATTTGATGCAGAAGCCTAGAAATTCTATATAAAAGGTTGGTGAGTTGAAGATTTCAGTAAGATGGTTTAGGGGAAGCAAATATGGGACCTTGGCATAAGGAGGTCTAGCGAGAGAATTTCTCAAAAGTATGAGGAGTTACCAATGTTATCGAGTCTTCGCAGGGTTGATTACTAGTTGGAATTAGATAATAAAACTTTGACGAGGAACTTGGTATGGATTTAAGGTTTCTTTGACTGGATTTCCTTTACATGTGTCAAATATGTAGGTGGGTATTCCCTCTCTCAGGTGTCTTGGATTATTTATGTGAATTTTGTTGAGAATTTGTGTCATAATAAAGGTCTGGTCAATCACGTCAAGTGTTTCTAGTTGTGTTACTATAGGGCCTAGCTAGAAGAATTTGAGCTTAGCCTCCACATTTTCCAGTTGCGGTCGACGTCTATTTTTATTGTGGGGTGACTCCCAATGCCTCGGTGCATATTTTTCAAAATTTCCTTGCATGTTTGTCGCAGCTAGGGTGGTTATGAAGGGTGCTTTTGGGCAAGTTAGTTTGTATATTGGTCACCTAGTAGACCATGAAGTTGTCACTTTCTGTTTCAGGTTGAGGGCTTGGCATAGGGCAAGGAGTTTCCTATTGCCCTTTGAGGGGTGTTAGGTTGGTGGTCGACCAATCTACTAGTTGGTCCAAGTCATTTAACTGGGGGATATGAGGAGATCCAACATGGTGGGTGTGTGTCCTTTCAGTTGTGTCGTGGTTTGTGTCGGGGGACAGATTGATAAATTTGTGTAGACTATTGCTGGACAGTGAGGTTCAAAGTTTATTGTAGGTTTATTTGGGGCCTAGCTCAACAAACTATGCACCATCAACATGGAAGGGTGAGAAGGGGTATAAGACTAAGGAGTCAACACAAGGTGATGGGCCTCCAAATTAAGGCTCATTTGACCTTTCCTACACATAAAAAGGCTATATTGAATCTCTCCTTATGCACTTAATGATTCTTTCTTATCTTTAATAAGTTTTTTTTTTACAATAACGGGTAGTTTTTATTTATGATTCGGAAAAATAGCTGCCAAGGGCTTTAACAGGGCTTCTATGTAATTCATTGTTACAGATTTGCAATTGATTGCTTGAAAGTGCTCTTATCAGCGAATTTCTACTGTTCCTTTTTTGTTGTTCTTTTTCTATTGTTCCTTTTTTGTTGTTCTTTTTATGTTGTTCCTTTTCTGCTGTTCCTTTTTTGTTGTTCCTTTTCTGTTGTTCCTTTTCTGCTGTATTTTCTGTTGTTCATTTTCTGTTGTATTTTCTATTGTTCCTTTTCTGCAATTCCTTTTTCACGATGGAACAAATCTTGCCTTTCTTTGTTGTTCCTTTTCCAAAGGATCAACCATTGTGACTTTCTATTGTTCGTTGTCCAAAAAGAACAGCCCTTGTGTTTTTTATGTTCCCCTCTGTTAATTTTTCACAGGCGTAGTCCAAAGAGGACTGATCCCGAGGCTTAGGAGGATAATTTGATCCATAGGGGGAAAGCTCTAGAAGATCCTTGTTACAGTCAATAGGGAAAATAATATCCGATGCTTTTGCTTTCCGATATGAAGATCTACTTCTTAGTTTGCAGAGAGGAGACCCAATGCAGTGGAGAGCCAAATCATCCCAAGAATCACTACGATTTATTTTTGATCTGGTGGAGTGTTAAAAAGAGTTCAAGAAACCCAAGAGTGGAAATTGGTCTTGAGGAGGCCCTTGTGAGCTCCCCAGCACCTACCCAAATGCAGCAGTGATTTCCAACGACAAACAGGGATCGAAATGTCGAGGTTGTGTTCTAAACTTCCCTTATGGGTGAGTCCGCGAATCCTAATAGCGGTCAGCACAGAATGGTTTGGTCTCGAGGTCTGGAGAATCTAAATCATCAAAATCCTCAAAGGAACAGAGGCCCGGACATCTCCAAAATTAAGGAATGTTGCAGTCCGATTCCACATCAAAAACTAATAGAGATCTCCTTCTCCTGAGAGAGCCTAGGTTGGCTGCCAAGTCTGCCTGTGAGTTTAACTTCCTCAGAACATGATAGAAGGAGATTTTGTGGAACTAGGGCAACAGAAGTCTAATTTTTTTGAGGATGGGGGCTAACTGCACCTGAGAAGGGATATTTTGAGAGTTCATAGCCTGTATGATTTGTTCAGAGTCTCCAAAGACTGAGATGGAGAGGAAGTTCTCCTTGAGAGCTAGATTTAGACCCTGCCATAGAGCAAGAGCCTCCACTCTAATGTTTGTTTCATGCCCCAGACCCCACGAAAAACACAACTCAGTTGAGCCACCTAGGCTTAAGATAACTCCACCGCCACCCACCTTTCCTGGGTTGCCTTCAGAGGCCCCATCGAAGAAAAGGTAGTGATCATCCAAAGTATATCTCCATTTGATCAATTCCTATTCTTCTAGACAGATTTCCCAATGAGAGGGGGCTTTAGCAGGAGGAATGGGTCTGTTCTGGTGATTTGGGACAAGCTATTTTAACCATTGATCTTCCTCGCTGTCTAGAATCATGCCATTTCTTATGGTGGGATTGGTTTCTAAGGCATCCCCCAACAGAGCTTTAATCTTAGTGATAATTCTGATTGGGTTACAACTCTCCTCCCTAAAAATTCTATTGATCCTCTCCAGCCACAGTTTATAGCATGTGAATTTGGGGATCCACATACAGGCCGTCTTGAGAAGGCTTTTTTTGGAGAGACAGAACGACGATAATTTGGCCCAGTTTCTTAGCAAGTTTTGAGTATTTCTTGGAAGCTCTATTTTGTCTGATCCTAACATGAGGACACCCCTCCAAACTTCTTGAGCAATGGGGCACAAAAAGAACAAGTGGTTAGTTGTTTCTTCATCTGAAGCATAAACAGGGCACTTGGAGGGACCTTCCATTTCACACTTCCTCAGGTTATCTCTAGTGAGGATACTTTATGCACCAGAGTCTAGCAAAAGAAGTCAATTTTCGGGAGAGCAGGGAAAGACCAAATAAATTTCCATTGAGTTGGCTTTGTGGGGATGCTAGGGATAGCCATCATACTTTTGTAACCTTCTACTGCTGAGTAAGAGCCTAAGAGAGAACCCCACCCTCTTTTGTCCTTAGAAGAGGCCTTTAAGGGAGATTTTCCTTGGAGCAAGTCCAACAGTAAATTGGCTTCACCATCTAGCCAATGAGGGACCTCCCCCACATTCCAACCATCCCATAGACTTTCAGCATCATTTGTCCAATTGGAGATGTCCCAAAGGGTTTCCAGATTGCTGGCCAGAAGCCAAACTCTGATATTTTCCAGTTCTGCCGTCTAATTCAAGGACTAATCTCCAAGAATCGAATCTTCCCAAATTTTTATTTTTTTCCCATTACCTAGGATCCAATAAAGCTTATGACTGAAATGTTTCAAAGTTGTGAGACAGAGTTTGAAAATTGGAGATCCTTGGGAAATTCTTAGAGGTTGGTCCAAACACCTCAAACGCTGCCCATGAAATTATTTTTTCCACAGAACTCTCTTGCTCCAACTGGGATTCCCATAAATGATGTTCCAAAGGAGCTTGGAGCCCAGAGCAAGATTTTGGGCTGCCAGACCCGCATTTGGAGACCTCCTTCCAAGAATGGCTTCTTAATAGTGCTCCAATTTACTAAATGGAGCCTTCTTTCATTATTTTTCCCTCCCTCCCACAAAAATCTTCTCAGGAGTCCATCCACTTTGTTAATAAAGGTTTTAGGGGCTAGTAGGATGGAGTTTTGATAAATCGGGAGACTTATGAGAACATATTTCATAAGTATTACCTTCCTAGCATTATTCAACCATGAGGCTGCCCAAGCTTGTATTCTAACTTTTAGGTTGTCTAACAGACACATCCAGTGAGAAACTTTAGGATTTGATTTGAATATTGGGATCCCAAGATACTTAAATGACTCCCAGGTCAGGGTTCTTTCCATTTCTAATAGCCTGGCTATGTCTTCAAATCCTTGATCGAGCAATTCCATCCATAGATCATGCTTTTTAGATAGTTAATCTTGCTGCCCAAAACCTCCTTATAAATGTCTAGCTCCTTCTTGAAGGTTCTAGCAGAATTTATGCTAGCTCCTCCAAGTAATAAAGTATCATCAACAAACTGGGCATGATTTATGTCTTTAGCATTGTGAGCCATTCTCAAGTCTGACAAAGTTTGGATATGTTGACAGTAGTCTAGCTGGAAGTAGAGCACCAAAGCTTGAATGGCGTAGAGAAGCGGGGACAAAAGGAAACCTTGTCTTAGCCCCCTCGAGGGCTAGAAGAATTCTGTTGAATGACCATTAACCAGGGGCACTATCCAAGGGGAGGCAATGTAGGCTTTCACCCAAGTTTTGAGAACTTTTGAGAAGCCAAATTTCTCCATCATAGAAAATAGGAAATCGTGTCTCACCCTGTCAAAGGCATTTGACAAATCAAGCTTAATCACCATGCCTTTCTCTTTTCGATGACAGCTTGAATGAATTGCTTCTTGCACCAATACAATATTTTCAAGAATCTTTCTCCCTTTTATGAATCCTCCTTGGTTTTTAGGGATGATGACCTACAGAATTTTCTTAATAAGATTGGCTATTATTTTTGTGATCAGCTTATAACTTGTGTTACACAAAGATATGGGCCTGAATCTGCTAAACTCGATGGCGCCTTTGTCTTTCAAAATCAAGGCGAGGAAGGCTGAGTTGGTACTGCCTCCAATCTTGGTACAGGTCTGAGATTTATGAATCATTCTCAGAAGGTATTTTTTTATTGTAGGCTAGCAAGTCATGTAGAACCTTACTGTGAACCCATCAGGGCCCAGAGCTTTGTCTGAGTCCATGCAACCTAAAGCTTTTTTAATCTCATTCATATTCATCGAAGCAGTCAGAATAATATTTTCATAATCTTGAACATAGTGAGGAATAAGATCAATCAGATAAGGTTGAGAATCGATAGGAGGGTCTTCTAGGGCAAAGTAAAGATCTTTGAAGGAGGATTGGGCTACTTGTTTTATGCCTTTAGAATCTTTAACCACAATTTTTTGATAGTGAATTTCATTAAACATTTTGAAGTGCTTGCATGCTTCAGCTTGCTTATGGACTAGCTTGTATTTTTCTCTCTGGCCTTTAACCAAAGATTTTTGGACTTCTATCTCCAGAACTCTTCTTCATCCCTACCTGCTCTATGGAGATATTTTTGTAGCTCTACTTCTTTTTGAAGAAGGGATTGAGTTACGTCGGAATTCTCCATTGTTAATTGATGGCCTACTAGACTGTCATGCAGCTCCTTTCTTTTGGCGGTGGACATTTTCAGCCTTTTAGCCCACTCCTTGAGCTCCCTTTTAAGTCTTCTCATTTTTTCTTGCCACACAAAGAAGGGAGATCCTTGGACTTGCCAATTCCAGTCCTCAAAGACCATCTCCTATAATCCTTCTTGATCAATCCATAGAGAGCTGAATCTAAAGGGAATGGGGCCAAGATTTCCATCCAAGGAGAGCTCAAGCAGAATGGGTTTATGGTTAGAGATGTAGTTCGGCAGAATTTTAGAGGTGGAAATTAGACCACAAGTCAAGAAGGAGGATTGGACTAGAAATCTATCCAGATGAGCAGCAATGTGACCTGGGCCTATCCTTTTGTTTGACCAGGTGAATTTCCCAGATGTGGGCTTGATATCCTCCAATTCCCAATCTAAAATGATGTCTTCAACCCATTCTCTAGCTGGGTCCCTAACCAGCAAGCCCCCCTTTTTCTCTTCTATAGCTAACGTAACATTCATATCACCTGTAATGATAATATTTTCTGGATTGTGTAAGAAAAGATAGGACTGAAGTGAATGCCAACAAATTTTTTTCTCAGATGGTAAGACTGCGGCATAAAGATTGAACATACTTACTTGGTGGCCAGATTCTTTATGGAGGAGCTTAGTGAGTAGCCAATGGGGGCAACATTCTTTGTGAATCAAGTCATATTTGGAGCTGTCCCAAAAGGAGGCAATCCCTCCAAAGGCGCCTTTGGCACTAACTTCTCTCCCTTGGCCTTTATGCCAGAATGCTTTGCTTGCTTGGAGGAGTAGAAGGTCCTCCATTGTTGTCTCTTGGATGAGAAGGATTTCAGACGAGTACATCCTTACAATGTCTTTCGAAGCTTCTTATTTCATCCTGCTGCCTAACTCTTTGCAATTCCAAGAGACATATTTCATTATTTACTAGCTTGGAAGGTTGTGGCTCCTCTTCGAGCCTGACAATGCTTGTGCTTAGATCTGGTATTCATAATTTGTTTGAGAGTTTTCTGAGCCTTGGAGAACATCTAGATAAGTTTTTTCCTCTCTCTGTTTCTTCTTGGACTTTTGACCCCTGGTCTTCTTGAGAGGAGTGACTTGCGAGCTGTCTGAATCTGAGACTCCTTCTTCTGAATCTCCCTCAGAATTGGAGCCTAGATTGATATGCTCCTCGTTTTCTTCTTTTTCCCCTTGTTCAACCTCTGTTGGAGGAAGAGTTGACTTTGCCTCGGCTTCTTTTGCTTTCTTCGACGGGTTTTTTGGTTCCTTTTGGGTCCAAGTGGCATCTGTCTTTTCCCCAGAGGAAGAATCCCCTTTTGGAACTTCTTTTACTTTTGGTTTAGGCTGGGGCTTCACCAGTGCCCCTAAATTTTTCTTCTCAGTTGGTTTTGGAACTGCCTTTCACTTTTCAATTTCTTTCCATCCTTTTTCATCCACTTTGTCCCCAGTTGGAGCTTTTGGGTAGTTTCTTTGGAAGTGTCCATGTTCATGACAGGTTCTGCATTTGAAAGGCAATTGCTCGTAATCCAATTTTTGATAGTGATGCCCTTCTCCAACTATAAGTTTTATCACTTCGGGCAATCTAGCTTTGAGATCGACTTCCACACAGATTCTTGCATAGGTATATCAACCCTTGTTATCTGCTTTGTCAATGAAGTGGCCGAGATCATTTCCAATCTTCTACAAGGTGTGATAGCTCTAGCAGTGGATCGGAAGATTGGGGAGCCAGACCTAGACTGGGACCTCTTTAGGGGTGTCGATGGAGGAATCAAAGTCGTGGGCCCACTTATTAAGATAAAAAGACTGATTTCCCATAAAATATGGACCGTTTTTGAAAATAAAATCTCGATCTTCTTTGGAGGTGAACTCGAAACTGAAATACCCTCTTCCGAAAGCATAGCAGATCACATGGTTTTCTAGTTGGGGCCTCCAATTGCGTTAGATCCAGTCGTCTGTTGTTTTTGTAGAGGGCCAGCGTCCCATAAATTGTCCTACCAACCCTCTGTCAACCAGTGCTAGGGCGATTTTCGTCGGTTGTTCTTCTGGAAGGGCAATCTTAGGAATTTCCTCCAGTTTTTTGATGAATTTCAGGACTTCTAGAGTCAAACTCTTCTTCCCTTTCAGCAAGAGTAGTCTTTTGAATGCTTCTTCTGAAGAGATTAGTGGGGTGGGAGAAGGCTCCCCACCCCTAGGTGCACTCATGGTGGTAGCTACGCTCCTATGCTAAAAACTGTGACGGAGGAGGAAGAGCAGAGCCCAATTGCGGGGATGTCGGGAAGGAATGAGGGCCCGACAGCAGGGGCTGCCAGGTAGGAGGCCTGCGAAGGGCCACAGGGGCCGAGGAAGTAGGGGCACGGGAGCTCAAAACGCGTCTGCAGCAGTTACGTTGGATCAAGGTAGTGGGCTTGGCCTGGTTCTCTCCTTCTTTCACTAAGCACCTTAGCTTTAATAAGTTATTAGGAAGGTTTAGAGATAATTACATATTATGTTTCTAATATTATTTATTTTACAAAATATTGAGTAAATTCTAAAGATTTGCAAAATGAGAGAATTTAGGGACTTTCTCCCTAACACATCATGTTATAGTATTGGCCAATAAATGAATAGGATATCATGAAAATATTGATAAATTCTAGAGCTCCATTGATTTATAAAATCTAGGGATGTGTTCCCTGCTACAAGAGAAGCTAGAACCTAGTCTTTAATGAAGATTCCTACTGTTGGACACCAGATCCACTTTTTGAGGTATTTTGGAGGGGAAAGTTACCTCCTTTTAAAGAGGATACTTCCCTGTCAATTTTTATAAGTACCAATTCAAATTAGCCTCTAGGGACATGGATTTCATAGTCTTCTTATGAAGAAAACTTGTTATTTAGCAGTTCCACTTTCATTTCCAGCAGGGATGTACTTGAATTTATTCTAATAATGAAGTATGGTTTAATTTTCAGCTTCTAAGGCTTGGTTCCTTTCATAGGAATCTAAGTATCCTTGGGCTTTTCCATCCTATGAGATTTAGAGCCCCACTATATAATTTTTTTATCTTCTTTGTATTTCTTATTCACTTGCATCTCTTATTCTATCATTTCCTATTTCTACGCTTAGTATTCATGCTTCCTTTGATGTAGGCTAGATTGGATAAATTATTGAAGGAAGTGGTTTTGCCGGTAATTTATACATTTACAAGTATGTTGCATCCCTTATAACAACTCTGTAAAGTCATATTCATCGTTGAGTTATTACTTTGAGTTGTTTAATTTTTGAGTTACTTTGACGTGTTAATGGGTTTCTTTGGAGTTCATTCCACCTATATTGAAGTATAAAAACATTTAAGATAATAAAGAAATTTACTCAATAACTTTTACACATGATTAGTTTAAGCATTTGGGTACTTAGATCAACTTACTAGTTCATTGTTTTGAATTTTTTGGTTTTTAGTAGTAATTTTCTGTTGAATTTTAGCACATGCTAATGAAGCTATTTTGAGTTGATTTCGCATGTATTGAGGTCTAAGAAAATTAGATTTCATAACAACATTTATCCCATAGCATTCTTGCTTGATTAGCCTAGGCATTTGAGTACCTAGATCAAATTACTAGTTCACTATTCTACAAATATGGATTATAAGAAAAGCATTGTCTTTGCAGGTTGATAAGTGAGCTCTCTTTGGAAGATCGGTTATGTACGCTATGTGTAAAAGCACCAAAAATAGTTTTTATTTTATGCAATAATTAGGTTTTGTTCCAAAAGTCAACTCATCCTTCCACACGCATTTTGTTTTCCGCAGTTAGTGTTTTGGTAGTTATTTAATTACTTTGCTTTCATTATCAAAGAGTTTAGACTTCTGTGATCCATAATTAGTTTAGAAAATTTTTGGCGAAATCACATAATTGATCATTTGTCAACGCGTTTCGAACCAACTAGTGACTAGTTGGTTCGAAACGCGTCGACAAATGATCAATTATGTGATTTCGCCAAAAATTTTCTAAACAAATTGCTTTCATTAGTTGAGCATTTAGTTTATGTGCAGATGAAATCTATTGGTTCATAGAGTAGAATGACATATTTTTCCATGCATTAGCATCACCTTCTCCAACACACCATCTTCCATTCCTATTTGTTTCCAAAAATTGCCTACGTACTAGGAATTACCTCACCAAGCTACAAGAAGATTGTTATTTTTTATTTTCCCTTGTACAAGGTAGTATAATGAATAGATCTAGGCTTGGTAAGGTATCTTACACCCTTCCATAGATTCCTACCTCGTTCTTTCACATTCAAACCACTCCTACGACCATTAGATTTCTCTCAGAAGCAATCTTGCAGAAAAATAGGGCATCCTACAGTAATCATGTAGTAATCTTGTAGCAGTGCACAAAATTCCACAATGCATCCAGAGTTGTCTCCTAAGCTTTCTTTTTGCTTCTCATCACTCCAGAATGTCCTCTAATCCATGAAAATGAACTTGATAAGACTAAATACTCTTTAGATGGTTTAATTCCATCATTATAGCTCCAATCATGCAGCTAGGGTATATTCGTTTTTGAAATAGAATGCAAGTAATTTACATTTTTAACATTTGATTGAATTTTTGCAAGTAGAATAGAATTTACCTTGTATTCAATAGAATATATTTGTTTCTTACAAGATAGATAAAAGTTCCTTTCTTCCATTTAATTTATGCAAGTTGGATTGGGATCACTTTTCTACCATTTATTCTCTACAAGAAAGGTTACGATTTCTTTTCTAGCATTTGATTTCATAGATTAGGATTTATGTCATGTAGTAGAAAAAGTTATGCTTTAGTCATCTCTTGCAAAGATAACCTAGGTATTTTTCCTTCTTTTTTTTTCTGGGTTTTCCAAAGTGGTCTTTGTGCATCTCAATTCACTTCATTCCATCAAGTCAACTAAAGAAGGACACATTGCATGTTGCACACGTAGTGTTGACACCTCTTAAGTTTGTATGAACTCCAGATTGATAATTAAAGTTGGTAGCCTTGGGAGTTGCAAGATTCTTGTTGCAATACTGGGGCTCATCACTTTTTGGCACCATTGTCAGGGAAATGTCAAAATATGGTTTTTTTCTTCCCTAGTTGATTCATTTCTTTTACTTTCTGCAAATTTTATTTTTTTTGCATTAGGCATCTTTCATTTTAAAAACAAAACTTTGTATTGTATTAGCATTCTCATTCAATTTTTTTTATAAAAATAAAAGAATATTTCTTCAATACCACAACCCCCCACTTGATCACGTGGTGCAATAAGAACCACATCACCGTCCACTTTCGTAGGTAGAAGAAGAAGAGGTGGCAGAGAAGGTAGAAGAAATGTAAGGAGATGATGATAGGGAGGAAGATCCTCTTGGATTTCCCATTCAAGATACTGATATCAACGTTCATATGAAGAGAATCCCTCCATATTTTCTTCCCAAATTCTATGGTATGATGTCAAAAGATCCAAAAACCTTTTGCTTTGAATTTGAAATACTTTGTAGATCTTATGGTTACTTATTAAATACTCAAAATTGGAGATTATTTTTGGAAACATTGAAGGATAGAGGTCTTAAATAGTTCATGAGTTTAGGGACTAATTCAATAATATAATGGAATGATACATAAAGGACATTTCTAGAATAATATAAAGTCTATTGTATATATCATGATCCTAAAGAGGAAATCTTTAGAATGACTCAAAAAGAAGATGAGAGCCTTAAGGATCTAATAGAGAGATTTATACATAATGTTGGGATGAAAAAATTCCATAATTTAGGATGTGACACAATAAAAGCCCTCTTACTTAGAACAATCAGAAAAGAGTGGATTGATCTACTTGATTTAATGAGTAGAGGGGATGTATACCAATCATCATTTGAAGAAATTTGTGAAAGATTGAGGCACATATCAATAGGAAGAGAAAGACTAAATAAATCAACATCAACATCTATAAGTCAAGCTGAACTTGGTAATTTGCTAGATAACCTTAAAACTAAAACTTCTTAGCAATCCAAGTGAACAAATAGATATGTGAAGAATGGAAAATGAGAAAAAACACAATGCTGAAATTTGTGTTATCTGTGCAGGATCACATGTTATTAAAGATTGCCCATAATTACTAATGTTAAATTAATTTTACCAGGAGGATAGTGGAGCAAATCAAGCAGCAAAGAAAATTTGTTATGTTGCTCCAAGAAGGCCATGGAAGCCTAGTCAACCCATTATGATGCAAGATCCTATTTCAAAATTTTAAGGTTATGAAAAACAATCTCAAAGTAATTGGAACACACCCTTTCCTTAGCAACATTGGCCATCCCAACCCCAAAACCAATCTTAGGAACAAGGTTGGAAAGGACCTTATGAAATAAATTCACAATATCCTCAATATCCTCCATACCAAAGTCAATTATATCCATGCCATCCCCCTCCACCACAACCATCTCAACAACCCACTCCTACTCAACTACCTGCAAAACCATTTCCTAACCCAAATAATAAAGTAACTTAGCCAACTTATAATGTCAAGGTACAAAATTTCATAACAACCTCTCTTGTTCCAAATAATATTCATCTTAGATCAAGAAGAGTATTGCAAAGAAGAGATTCTCTTGCTATCATTAAAGAACAACATCTCAAAGGAAAATATCATAGGAGACAAAATAATCATGGACCACACTTGATGGAGAGAAGCCATTGGACCCTGAGATTGAAGAATGTATACTACATTTATCATCAGATTCTTTATGTGTTCAAGAGACTAATTAGTAAAAAGTAGAAGAATTGAATATCATGGAAGAAGAGAATATAGAGGGTGATATAGATGAGCAAGAGAAACAAGGACATCACAACTATATTCTTTTTTCTTCTAATGCAAGAGTCGTGCCTTCTATTTCAATTAACCAAAAGAAAGAAAATACATATAATACAAACAACCAGAGGCTGAACTATTTAGCCTAAGGTTTACTTCCAAACCCAAAGGTTGAAGTAATCAGAGACCCAAACAACAAAGAGAATAAAAGAAAAATATGAGTGGCCCACACGGACCCACCAACAAGCACGCCGAATCATAGCTGTTGAATATCCTCGCTTGATCCAATGGTGGAGGATCATACCGCAAGGACAAAAATCTCAGAGAATTACCACTTGATGAGGGCGGTATTCTCTCTCCAACATTGGCGACATGTAGAGTGGTGAGTGGAATTTCTCATACCTCAAAAAAAACTGCTCCTGGCTTTATGGGTGCGCGATATACCGTAAACTACCCCACAACCGGTATTGACACCATGAGTAGTAATGCCTCGCCCGAACCCACCAACAAGAATGTCGTATCATAGCTATCGATTATCCTTGCCTGATCCAACAGTGGAGGATCATATCACATGATAAAAACACTCAGAGAATTATCGCCCGAAGAGGGTGGTATTCTCTCTCCTGCCTTGGCCACATGTAGAGTGGCGAGTGGAATCACTCTCACCACAGAAAAACCACTCCCAGCATTAAGGGTGCATGATATACCATAAACCACCCCTCGGCCAGTATTGACACCATAGGTAGTAATTCGGAGGGTTTCATGTCGGCTGAGAAAGCCGAAACTGTGCTCCTTCACTTCGCCTCTACACCTCATTTGCTTGATCCCCAGGAAGAAGGAACTCGTCACACCACCCTTGATATTCATTTTCTGAGCATCTAAGAATCATTGGCTGCCAAGCAACTTCCATATAAGACCCCTGTGATCGCACTTTCCTACGTTGAGAAAGCTGGCAGATATCTGCATCCCTATTGCTAAAACACCACTAAAACACCACTTCATATAGAATCCATATCACCTAGACCCAGTCTCTACGGCTGATGACCTACTTTTTTTCGATAGAGTGATCGGTCCTCATCCACCTGGTTGAGACAATTCTCCCTCAAACTACCCTGTGGCATCTCTTGTCATCTGAACTTGACACTGCTTTCGGTGCAGAGAACCCCTCTATTAGCCAGAATGTCTGCTAATTTATTGGTCGTCCTTCGCACATGAGCTAAGCTTAATATTCTCAAGTGCGGAAGGTGGAACTGTATCCTTTGGAAGACCTGAAGCAGCCTCTAGTGTCTTGATACCTTTTCCGGTGCCGAACCACAATAGATTCTCTTGACCGAATTGATGATTAGCTCAGAGTCAGCTTCAATGATGATGTTCTGAAGATTGTCCTGCTTAAGGATATCTAAACTTTGTTCTAGTGCTATTATTTGTGCCATATTATTTATTTCCCTTCCCAGATGGCAATGAAAAATAAAATGGATGCATCCATTTTCATCCCTTAACACCCCACCATAACCAGTAGTACCCGGGTTTCCTTCTGAGGCTCTATCTATGTTGAATTTCATAAAACTCTGAGGGGGACGATGCCAAAAGTCTTTTTCAGTGGCTAGTTTCTTTACCTTCCCATCCATGCCCTGTGGAATAAGCCCCTGCATACCCAACTGAAGAAGTATCTACAAATCAGCATCTGAAGGGGGATTATTTGGGTGAGTTTGCAATAAAGTTCCCACCATCTCCTTGATCTGACTTAAGATCTGAGTCATGATGCTCTGGTAGGAACTTTTTTTACTTTTGAAGATTCTCTTGTTCCTTTCCTTCCATACATTCCATATTATGAAGCTTGGAGTTAATGCCCAAGCTTTGCTTATTATTTCATAATCTTAAAAGTTTCCTCTCTAGTTCTTAAGGGTATTGGTGATGCTCCTTCTGTCCTTGTCTGTCATTCTGAAAATGAAGGCAAAAGCATCCCACAAGTTGGAGGTGAATATGCAGATGTTGAGTAGGTGCTCCATCATTTCCTCTTGAGACTCACAAAGCTGGCATCTATGAGGTCCCAAAACATCCCTCTTCCTAATTTTCTCCCAAGTAATAATTTTCTTATGATGTACTAGCCACATGAAAAGTTTGGCTTTCATCAATCCTTGATGTCTCCATAGGTTTTTCCAAACCCTATTTGGTTCCTTAGTATCAAGCTCCAGGACTAAGCGCTTTGCCTCCTTAAGATTAAAGGTGCCTTCAATATTATTGCCCCATCTAAGTTGGTCATGATCCTCTGATACCAGTATTTTCCTTTGGCACAACATTGCTAGAAATGCATTAGCTTTTATTTTCAAGGGGTTGTCATCCCTGAACTCCATATTCTTCCAGGTCCACCATTTTCCTTCACCGCTAGTTAGATCCCAAAAATCTTTTACCCTAAGTAGTCCTTTGGTGTTAGTATCATTCTTGAGTTCCACAAAGTCCTCTCTTAGCAGTATAGGTTCTTGCTGCCATTTATCCTCCCAAAACAAAGCTAGATCTCCCACTCTGATTTCCTAGAAACTATTCTTTTGAACTATGCTTCTATTCTCCCATGCTTTATTCTAGATATAGGAGCCTTTTATGATGCCAGACATCCTTATAAGGTTACTATTTTGCCAATTACTAGTGTATTTATCCTTCCAAATACAAGCCCACTGTGCCTCTAGATCTTTTACCCATCTCTACCATAGTTTAGCCCCTAAAACTTTGTTTAGCACTTCCAGGTCATCCAGACAAAGACCTCTATGGTTTTTAGGTCTGCAAATAGTATCCCAGGCTATCGGTTAGGTTCCTATAACAATAGGTGTCATTTTTCATGATTGACTATGGAAATGCCAAATATGATCATCCTTTCCATGCTGAAAAGGTTCCATATTTTCAAAACATCAAAAATTGAGAAAAAAGAGAAAGGAAAGGAATCCCAAAGAAAGACGAGGAAAGTGGTTTGTCAAAATCCTACTACTGTACTAATATTGCAAAGCAAGTTCAGAATGTGCAATCACTGACTCTCTCACAATTAATGAATAGCCAGACAGTTCAACCCTGGCTAGATCATGTTTAAATTTCTTGTTTTAGAATAGAGAATAAGGTTTGCTCAAACAGTTCAAACTTGGCAGATCACTAGGTGAGACAGAGAATTAAAGGGCACAACTACTCAATCTGAGCCCTTGGAAGAGATAAGGATAGATTTAGGTAGGAGGGCAGTCAAAAGAAAAGAGGAAATCAGGGTTTGCTAGTTCAAATGCACCTAATCAAAATGAAGAAAAAATGTTAGGAATTGTAGAATGGGTAAGTAGATTGAAGTTGCAGAAACAGGTCTATCAGCAGTGCCATCTTTTTGAATATGATATATTTCATGGATATCTCAAGTGCCATGGCAAAGGTGTGATCAAATGTTGCATGTCTAACTCCCCCCTCTCTCCCCTCACAATAATCATTCGCTAACATCCCTCAAAGAGATTGGGATCTGCTCAAACTCTTAACCTCACTCCATTTCTATAAAAGCTTAAGTGAAACTTTAGGTTTACTTAAAAAACTCAAAGCCACATTTCTTGTGTAATGTTTTGTTTCTCCCCACACCTCCATGTCTAGGTGATTCAACTTCATGCACCTAGCATTTCCCCTTAGATTCATATTAACATGGTAACCCTATTATATAACTCCCACTTATATTTCCCGTCCCCTATTTTATACAAAAATACATGAAAAGCCCAAAAAATGTATAATATCCCTACCTTTGGCAACTATAGCCATATAGCAAAAGTTTCGGGAATTATAATGTTTAGCAGAAACATATAATAACCCTCTGCATCATTGGAATTTATTTAACCCCCTGTTAAATAAATAACTATCCCTAACCCGCCCACATAAACCACGTTTTAACACCATGCGCATAATTAAATTGGATTTTAATTAACATTTGGTTAATTAAATAACCATACCCCGATAACCCAAAGTTTTCAATCCCTGCGCGGGCCCCTTTTTGTAAACCTCCGCCAACTCACAGTCTTGTCAACCGTTGGGTCGTGCCCTCTAGATCCAACGGCTCACAGTAATATCGAAGGCGCCCCGATGTTCGGACGTTAGTACCCGATGGACAGCGGTATTCCTACCGTACCCGAGGACACCTGTCGCGTTTCTATTGGATCGAGCCCGCTCTGACATAAACCACCCCTGTACCAAAAGTGGTCCGATGAAAACCATAAACCACCGTCTGGTCCAGTTGCCTGCGTCACCATCACGTCACCAGCACGCCAACGCTTGCGCTACAGTTCATCCGTCGTGTCTGCCATGTCATCCGTCCACGTCAGTGACCACATCACCTTTCGTACTCCGCTACCGGACAAAATCTACGTCATGCTGACGTCATCCCAAAAAAGCGGCAAAAGCCCGAAAAAGTCCAAATTTTGTTAAAAAACCCGTGAAAGTGATTGTTTTTGTTTATTTCTATTCGTTGATTTGTGCAACCTCTGCATGCAAATTACGACGAATTTCCCACCAAAGCTACATAGCTAGTCACCCAGTGAAATCAATTCCACAGCGTGGTACCTCAGCTCGGCATGCAGTCCTCATTATACACGAGGCATCCATAGAACAAGTATTTACCCGTAATTCGCTCATAAACCCTGTTTTTCCATGTTTTTTTGTAAAAATCGCCCAGATAACCAGAATTCTAGCCAAAATCACAGTGCTGCCTCTGTACTTCTGCACTATAGTCACCACTATACCCATTTTCTCAAAAGTAATCCTGTCAACTGTCTGTCCCTCTGCAAATTTGCCCGTCAAGCTGAATTTAAGCTCATTTTATCTGAATTCGAATCACAAATCCAACAAATTCAGTCTATAACCCTAGATAAAAACACAGTGAGCTGATAAAAATAGGAATTTACCAAAGTTTTCTTTCCAAGCCACCTGTCTGTAACTTCCCTCTGCAAAAAAATCCAAAAAATTCCCAAATATTGAGTTAAATTTGTCAAATCACCTGCAAAAGGAGCGCCATTTCCACTATTTTATCTAGCTTCCCGACTAAACTCTACAAAATTCGATTTTCTTACCATGAATGTTACCCAATGAGGTGATTTGATAATACTCAGTCTGCAATTTCTTGAGAAAAGCCTCAGAGCCAGTATTTTGTTTTCTGTTGTTGCATAGACCTACATTCCAATCAAAAACACAGACAGTTGAAGCATGGAGGCTCGAGTGGCTCTAAACATTGCACCCTTGAATGCACCACATAAGGACTTTGGAATGGATACCTCTTGTTGACAAAGACTTCCAAATTAAGGATATGATGGGTCTCAAACCTCACCTGCAAACCTTTTGTCAAATTAGAAATAGCCATAGGAGCAACACTAATGTCCTGGGAATTTGGGAATCCAATAATGCTATCTATTACCTCCCTTCAGTGAATGTGCTCCCTGATTTCATCAATTTATGCTGTGCAAACTATGATCCCACACAAAGAGCAATCCTGACTCCATCTGGATCTGTACTCTTCTATATTACTCCTCAGTCCATAAACGAGATGTTGAACTTTGAGCCAACTCAGCCTCTGGTTCCTCTCACCATGAAACTTCTGCTTGATCAAGGTGCTAAGCTACCTAGCTTAGAAATAACAAGACTGGATCAGTTGTTTATGCTACCACAATGCCAGCCTGATCATCCTCCTCCTTATCATCAAGTCTCGTTCAATGAGGCAGGGAAACTCCTAATAGACATAATATCCTACATTCTAGGATGCAAAACCAGTGAGTTTGTTGATGAAACTATGTTTGTATTGATGTCCATATTCACTCCAAGACAGCCCCTTGCTGTCAAGTATGACTATGCCACCTTCATAGAAAATAAAATCCATGAGAAATTTACGATTTTGGAGAGAGAAAGAGTGTTCGAGTATACATCCTATATATATCATCTGTTGTTGTATTATCATCCTAATAGTTTCCAAGTTCCTCTTAAAAAACTAGACTCCAAAGGAGAGAGGAGGTCTGTCATTCTATGGACCTCAGTTTTCCATGAAGTTCACCTCTCACCTTTTATATATTGCGAGTTCATTGACATGTTCATTTACCCAGCTACCTCCCTATTGATGATGACTCCTCCTGGCAGGCTCTCTGCTGAAATGCAAAGAATTTTACATCTTTCAAGGGGCTACAGCATTGGTGACTGGTATTTTTACCAAAACCACACAGTGATCAGGATTTATGGTTGTCAATTATCCCCCTACAAGCTGCCGAAATATCTCCCCATGAGACTCTTTGCCTTGGAATACTTCAGGCAATTTAGTAGTGCAGATTTGACTCATTTCCATGGTAAAAACAAAAAGGCATAGCTCAAGATAAGACATCAATTGGGACCTTTTGTCTTCAATAAGAGGGAAGAAGCCTGGAATGATGCAGACAAGATACTAAGAGATGAACTTATGCTGAAACAAAGTTTTTATTGGGCACCATATGACCTGGACATTTCATATGCTTTAGAAGAGTAAAAAACAAGCTTGCAGGATATGTGCAGCAAGTAATCCCTCAAATTGAACAATATGCTAATCGACGGGAATGGGTAGAGGGTACACTAGTTGAAGAGCTTATTGAAGAAGAGAGATTAGAAAAAGAAATGAAAGACTTTGAGAAGACAATTGACCTGGATTCTTTTGGACAGGTCCCTTTCACACTGCCTCAACACATTGGAACGAGCACATCATCTGCCACACCTTCACAACAACCTACGCAAGGGACTACTCCACCTGCAGGAAAAGGCAAAGAAGTACAACATTCAGAGCAGAAAAATACAATGGCAGATCAGCCATCTATAGCCCAGGAAAAGGGTCAAGAACAAGTCCCTTCAACACAAGCAAAGGCAACAGAGATCCCTGTGTTACAAACTCCTTTTAATGAGGAAAGAGCCAAAAGGGACAGGCCAGAAGAGACATCCACAGGGGCATATACAAAGAAGCAAGGTGAGAAGAGGAAAAGGCTAAACCCCTACTCCGAAGAAGAGTTCATAGACGAAAGAATAGGCAACCTTAGGGGTGAGGGAACATATGAATAGTAGATCCCTCCATTTTTGGAAACATCTACTAGCTCATTTCAACAGGAGCAAGAGAGACAACCTGGGGTGGAGGTTACATCCACCAAGCAACAGAGCAATCAAGGCTCTAACATCAAGAGAGCATTCAATGAAATCAAGGACAGGAATGAACCAATAAGGTTCCAGTTATATAACCAATTGTTAAGAATGGCTCCCACCAATCAAGAAAGGCTAATGGCAGCCTATGATATTCAAGTAGGGAAGATGACCCTTAGTCACTTCAGGCCCACCATACAGGAGCCACAGTCAGCTACTGATTATATCATGACCAATCTGGAAGTTCTTGCTAAAGACATCCACCCAATGGACCAGATTGAGTTGCACAAACAGGCTGGAGAAATGGTATACTCGACCTTGGCAGACAAAGCATTATTGGCTCATAAATTGCAGAACTCATTGTACAACACTTCTGCCCAATTCGATCTCGAAAAGGCTTCCCATTAGCCAAGGATACTAGAATAAAATCCTTGGAAGAGATTATCATAGAATTGGGACATGATCCCAAGGATCTCAAAGGTGCACAGGCCTTAATAAGAAAGAAGGAGGAAGACATAGCAGCCCTTAGAAGACAACTTAAGTTGCTAGCTACAATACACCCTCAGACCACAGAGGTAGCACAACAAAAAGAAGAGGAGGATGTGGTTAGTTTATTAATGAGGATGAATCAAAGATTGTTGGATACAGAGAAAGCCTTGGAAGCAGCACTACAAGGAAAACAGGAGGAGTTGGCCTGTCAGCCAGCTCAAACAGCTCGAACTCTTATAGTTCCTCCTCCAACAGTCACCATAACAGCCCCTCCCACTGATCCAGTATCAACAGCAGGTACCTCGACCTCAGCAGCAACTACAGCAGCAACAATACAAGATGCCAGCTTGAGCATGGAAGATATGATGAAAGAAATAAAGGCTTTGTAAGTCTAAATGGCATAATTAAAAGAAGCCAAGGAAAAACTAGCCAAGATTGAGGTAAGTTATGACAAATCAAAATGACTGTAGCTGAGAAGACAAGGGAAGTGAAGGCCTTAGAGAATAAAATAAAAGCCTTGCAGAAGGATCTCACTCTTCATAAAACTCTAACAAAAATCAAGACCATTTTGTGGGATAAGATTGGCCAGTCTATTGCTGATCAATGGATAGCAATACAAACTATTTTTGACCAGATGGAATTGATAGGGTTAGCTCAATACGAAATTCAAAAGGCCAGAGCATTATTGGAAAACAAGCCTGAGCAAGCCAATCAATTGATTCATTTTTTGAATACTCATACCAGTGAGAAATTAGCATCTCTAGACATTCACAATAGGACAGAGACTATTTTGAGAGTCAAGAAGGTGCTGACCATGAGGAATTTTGTTCAAACTGTAGAAAGAAAATGTCAAGAGATGTAGACAGAGGTAAATGCCTTCAGACATAAATTTGCAATATTATAGAGCAAAGGTTTACCCAGCCTATTCACTAGCAATGGGAGGTTGTTAAAACAAGAACAATATGCTCACAGGCTAAATACCTATGTTACCAATCACATTACAGCATCATCAAGCAGCTCAGAAGAGACAGTGCCTCCCTCTGGACAAAGCTTATATGATAAACTAGAAAAAAAAAAAATTATTGAGCATGAGATAGCACATCCCTTTGAATTCCAGCCAAATTATTATAGGTATATTGAAGCTGATGAGACATTGATTAAACTGAAAAAAGCATCAATTACCAATAGATCAATGGTGGCAGAGCATGCTGGAGGTCTTTCCAAGATAGTTTGATTCTCCTTTTGTAAATTGTCTGCATTACAAGTAAATGGTAATATAAGGGTCTCCTATCAGAAAATCAAATCGACCAATGATGGAATTCGCGCTAAAAAGGCGTTCAAACAAACTCAGGCACAGGTGGTAAGTGACAGCACATCAGGAATGAAAATCAGAGAAGCAACCATCAATCGACTATCTGAGCCAAAAAGTCAGCAATAATGGGACACCTAAAGCAGCTAGTACAACATAGTTATTTCTTCATTCATTTCTGCACGGTTTTTCACATCAATTATTGCCCCTGCCAAAGTAGATGGATAAATTTATTACTTGATATTTTCCTACGGGATATTTTGTAAACTTCTTATAAATACTTTCTAAAGATATGTATTATTGTTGGTTGGTGAATATCATTCTAGACCTACTCTGTAAGTTTTGAGAACTCTTCTGAAATAAAAATTGCTGGAATACTGTGTTGGTGAACTTGCTGATTGTGGAATCGATGGCAAAAGGATATATTGCAGAATTATCATGTTAATACATGGATCAATAATTTTTATTTACTCTTGTGTTACTATATCTATGTTTTATTTATCATCTAAATATCATGCTCTAAGTTACAGGAAAAAAGGATAACCCAGAATTTACTTTGTTGTACATTGTGTTCAGTTCCTGTAATTTTTTATGTTTTCCACATGACTAGCATAGGCAAGAATTCTTGACTACTCTTGCCTCCCTGGTTCTTCCACTCTAAATATCATCAAGGAATTCTTAACTACTCCCTGATAATGTTTACACAATTTCCCTTTGTTAACATAATGAAAGATTCTTGATTGGCTTTCATTCCTTGACTTTATTTCATCTTATTTCAGCTTGAATGTTGTTCTGTGTTTAATTATCTTGCTCTGTAATTTTCCTATTGCCAAAGAAACCATACCCAGAGGTTCATTTCCATTAGACTCCATTAACCCAATGGTCTGAACTTCTCTCATATTACAGCCTTGTTCTACTGAATGTCATCTTCCAAACACCAAACAAAACTTGTGCTTCATAACTAGCCTAACATATAATCAAACAAATTTAAATCACAAAGAGGGAGCCCTCTATGAATGTAGTTTGGCTAGGATCTGCAGCTAAAATATTGGTTAGTGGTTACCGCGGCCGTATTCCCTTCTAGAGGCAGGGAACAACCTGAGTGATAACATTATTGGCGACTCCACTGGGGACTTCAATGATTGTTGGTTACTGCTGTCTATTTTTAGAAGCTGGCTCCAAAAAAGAAAACTCGTTACACCAGATCAAATCTAGATCCTAATCCTCCAGCTATTTTTGAAAATCCCAAATTGATCTCTAAGACCTTTAGGAGACAAGAAAGTCTAGAATCTGCTAATTTAAACCTTGATATACTTCAGCAAAACCCTGCAAAAACTGAGCTTACCCCTGGGAAAGAAGCAATCCTTTCTATCAACACTACAGTCTCTCCAAGATCTTCATCCACACCTCAAAGTATTCTCTCCACTCCCCCATCCACCACTCATATTTCCACTATTGTCCCCGTTGTTCCAGCCATCTTATTCCTTCTTGTTGTCCCATTTATCCCTATAAATATGGCAAACCGTTATTATCCTTTGTAGTTTCCTGCCAATCCAGGGGCTATGCCTCAAGACTACCAAAGCAAAATCACCTACTTTGATGGTACTGGCTCTTATATAGCTCAACAACACACCAAGAAAATGCAATATTATTTTGAGAGCTATGAAATTGATGATGATGATGTGAGAATGAAGATCTTTGTCCAAAGTATAACTGGTGATGTGAGGACCTGGTTTAGAGAACTTGCTGCAAATTCTATAGCTAATCTAGAGGCCCTTTATCAATCCTTCTTAAACAAATGGGAAAAGAAGAAAGACCCTTTACACATTTTAACTGAATATGACAACTTGAAAAGGGGCCCACAAGAAACCGTTCAAGACTATTGTGCCAGGTTCAATAATGTCTATAGTGCTATTCCTCATAACCTTAGACCTCCACCTGACCTAGCCTTGATCAAATTCCCTGAAGGATTTGATTCTGACATGGCATATCAGCTGAGGGAAAGAGCCCCATTAAGTTTAACAGACATGCAGATTATAGCTGTTAGTGTAGAGGCAAACCTGATTGCTAAACGAAACTGGGTGAGAGCTGAAAGAAGAACAACTTTCAAAGAAGAGCCTTATGCATTTGAGCAAAAGCTAGATGCGATCATTAAAGGTATGGAAAAACTTGGAGATAGAGTGGAAACTATTGAAAGGAAATCATCCTGGGAAGGGCAACCAAGTAACATAGCAAGAAACCCAAACTTTAGAAAGAATCAAAACCCTAATGCTGGAAGGACTGTCCCTAATCAGAACATCAGACCCCCATTTCAAGAGAATTATGTTGAAGCCTCAACCTCTAGTGAGCCAACAGAGGACACCCAAATTAATATAATGGGTTTAAACGGTGAGCAACAAATTTTCCTGACACAAGATGATCAAGAGGCTCATAATTTCAATCAATTTCAAACCAAGTCTGGAGAATCATTTGATTTCAAAGAGGGCTATGATGCAGAATTCTATGAGGTTCATAAGCAATATAAATTGAGAAGGATAACAATAAATGTACCTGAACCTAGCAAATTGAAAGATACCAAACAACCCAAGAGAGCTAAGGATACTTCTCCCCTCACAGAAGTGCCTGCTGAAACAGACCTCAACCCAAAAGAGCCCATCATAGAGGACATTTCAGACCTGCAATCATCAAACAATCAGCCATCTTCTTCCTCCTTTCCAAAAGAAAGTCTAAATAGATCTGTTGTAGTAAATTTTAAAATAGATTCAGTTCCTAACAGCAGTGTTGATATAGAAAAGAACATGGAAAACACAACAGAAAAGGAAAAGTTTGTTGTCCACAATACAAAAATTCAAGTGGAAACACCCTTCAACCTAGAAACAGAAATAGGTAAGGTAAAAATAGCCATGCCACTATCATAATTGGCTAAACATGAGGTTTACAGAGAACATATTAATAAGTCACTTCAAATATCAGAGACTAGGGATGCAGTCAATGTTCTAGATGACCAACCAGAACTGTTTTTTGGTCCTGAAGTCAATGGTAAAACAGTAGATCGAGGAGTGCCTCCATTCTATGTGAGCTTGAACATTCATGACAAAGTGCTACATAATGCAATGTTTGATTCGGGAGCTTCTCATAACTTGATGCCTAAATCTATGATGGAAAAGCTAGACCTAGATATCACAAGGCCATATAAAGACTTGTTCTCATTTGATTCTAGCCAGGTCAGGTGTCTAGGCCTAATTAAAGACCTTTGTGTATTCTTAGTACAATATCCAGCAAACACAATCTTGATGGATGTGGTGGTAGCCGACATCCCACCTAAATATGACATGCTCTTATCCAGATCTTGGGTTGCAAAACTCCAAGGATCTTGCGACTAGATATGTCATATGCCACCATTTCAGTCTTCGGCCACCCAAAGAGATTGTACCAGGAAACACTGATGAAATATGTGGTTAGCAGTCAAGAGAAACCCCAAAATTTCCCCATCTATTCTATACATTCCAATATGGATTCATTCATCCTATACAATGCTGAGATGTGTCCCAAAACTAATACCAAACTTCTAGAAACAGCATAGACGACAAGCATAAATGAACAATCTAGTGCCTAGGGTAAAAAAAAAATTGATATGATTGATGTAACAAGTGAACAATACATACCATATGAGCCGCAAAATTTAAGCCTAATACCCACTGAGAAAGTTCCCAAAACTCCTGAGACTAGTGGTGATCAAGAAATCTTATGGTACTTAGAGTTTGATGGATCAGTGAACAAATTGGGAGTAGGGGCAGGGATTTGGATACACAACATGCAAAATGACCATGCTCAAGGTCATGCATATAGGCTAAATTTCATATGCACAAACAATATGGCCGAATATGAAGCCCTTTTGTTGGGACTTAAACATATTAGAAGTCTAGGCGTTACCAAAATTTCAATTCTAGGGGACTCAGATTTGATCATACAACAAATGAAGGGAAAAATTGTTACAAATAATCATAGGCTAAGAGCTTATAGGGGTGCAGCCATTGAAATACTGAACACCTTCTTAGAATCTCAGCTCACCAAAATTCCAAGAAAACATAATTTACATGGACATAGTTTGGCAACCTTTGCTAGCACTTGCAAGCTGCCATTCGAGCCCAATCATCACTTTACTACTGAGATTAAACACAGACCTATTGTCCCAGATAATGCGAAAAATTGGCAAGTGTTTGAGAATGATACCCAAAACAATAATTTCCTCACTTTAAAAGAAGAATTCTCAAGTACCAACATAGATACAAGCACTATTGATGATCAACTGCAAATAGACAAAATGGAGCAAAAAATATCAGCTCAAACAACAAATTTTATTTTGCATCCAACAACTTTTAATAACAAAAATCTGCAAGAGCTAAAACAAATGGATTTTGATGAAATGACTGAGGGAGAATCTGAAGTAATTGAACTAAAGGATAATGTCCTACCCACAGCCCTGACTCCTTTGGAGGATATATTTGATTCAAATGATATTCCAAGAAAGCCAAAAATGCAACCATTAAATGAATAAATTGAAGACTGCAACATTGGAACCACAAAAAATCCCAAAATGATAAAACTCTCCAAAACATTGCCTCCTGACCAAAAATTGAAATACATTAAGTTTTTTACAGAGTTCCAAGATGTCTTTGCATGGAACTATGAGGACCTCGAATCCTATGAAACTTCTGTTATCCAACATACAATACCCTTGAAAGAAAATCAAAAACCTTTTAAACAAAAGCTGAGAAGGATTAATCCAGTCCTCCTTCCCCTTATTGAAAAGGAAGTCAAAAGAATGTATCAGGCTGGAATAATTGCACCTATTAGGTTTTCTGAATGGATTTCAAATCTAGTGCCCACTAGGAAGAAAACTGGAGAGATAAGGCTCTGTGTTGACTTGAGAAATTTGAATAAAGTCTCTTTCAAAGACCACTACCCCTTACCCAAGATGGATCACATTTTACAAAGGGTAGTGGGTGCTTCAAGGATCTCGTTGTTAGATGAATTCTCAGGATTCAATCAAATTTTAGTTCACCCAGATGACCAAGATAAAACTGCCTTTACAACACCCTGGGGAACCTTTAAATATGTGAAGATTCCTTTTGGACTCAAAAATGCAAGGGCCACATTTCAGAGAGCAATGGACATAGCCTTTGCTAAAGAGATCCATGATTTTTTAGTCATATACCTTGATGATCTCACTGCTTTCTCAAAATCAGACCAAGAACATCTAGATCATTTGAGGCAAGTGTTCCTAATTTGCTGAAAGTATGGCATATCATTGAACCCAAAGAAATCATTGTTTGGCCTAGAAGAAGGAAAACTCCTAGAAGAATTGATCCAGACAGAATACAAGCTATTCTCCAAGTCCCTCACCCAAGAAACATCAAGGAATTACAAGCCTTTCTAGGGAAGATCAATTTCCTAAGAAGATTCATTCCCAATTTGGCCGAGCTAATTAGACTGTTGAATAATATGCTGAAGAAAGATTCTAAAGTCAAATGGACAATAGAAGCTAAACAAGCCTTTGAGGAAATCAAAATAGCTTTAACAAGAACACCTGTTCTCACAAGCCCCAAGTTTGATAGAGATTTCATAATCTTTTCTTTTGCATCTGAGCATACTATTGTTGTTGTCCTATTACAAAAAGATTACCTAGGATGTGAGAAGCCCATTGCTTTCTTCAGCAAAGCACTTCAAGATACTCCACTCAAATATCAAATCATGGAGAAGCAAGCCTATGCTCTTGTAAAGTCCATCAAGGATTTCAGAATTTATATCTTGTACTCTCATGTGATTGCTTATGTTCCAAATGCGGTGGTCAAAGATATTCTAACTCAAGAAGGAATTGAAGGTAAAAGGGGAAAATGTATAGCCAACATGTTAGAGTATGACATTGAAATTAAGCCAACAAAACTCATAAAAGGACAAGGGTTAGCTAAATTAATGACTGAAACCAACTTTCAAGCCCTTGACATCAATGAACTGGATAGAGAACAGGAGATGGCGACTCCACGGATCAATCAAGCCTTTTTACAATCACCTTGGTACACTGACATATGTTTTGTATTGTTAAGCCTGCAAGCTCCTCCAGGGTTATCCAGGACTAAAAAGCGATTCTTGAAAATGAAAGCTTCAAAGTTTTATATTATAGACAATGTTTTATTTTGGAAGAATCATGAAGGTATTTTGCTCAATTGCTTAATTCAGGATGAAACTGAAAAAATACTCAAGGAATTTCATGCAGGGGACTGTGGAGGACACTTATATTGGAAATCTATAGCTGATAAAATTCTAAGAACTAGTTTTTATTGGCCCTCCCTATTTGCTGATGTGAGAAAATTTGTAGTTTCTTGCCATAAATGCCAGATCTTTGAAGGTAAAAGAAAGTTGTTACCTTTACCTCTCAAACCCAATTCAACTGAAAGGCCTTTTCAACAATGGGGTTTAGATTTCATTGGATAAATTCATCCCTCCTCTTCTGGACAACACAAGTGGATTTTAACTACGACGGACTACTTTTCCAAATGGATAGAAGCTATCCCTTGTAGGCAAGCTAATGACTCAATCATCATGGAATTCTTAGAAAACAATATCCTCTCTAGATTTGGTTGTCCAAAGAAGATTATTACAGACAATGTTGCTGCCTTTAAGTCCAAAAGAATGATCAATTTTTGCCACAAGTACCACATTACCTTAGGCCATTCCACAGCCTATTACCCTCAAGGTAATGGTCTAGCTGAATCATCCAATAAAAGCCTGATCAACATCATCAAAAAGGTCCTGGAGGAGAATAAAAGGAACTGGGATAAAAAGTTAGTAAATGCACTGTGGGCAGACAGATTGACCACCAAAAGATCTATTGGAACCATCCCATATGAATTGTTTTATGGCATGGAGGCTGTGTTCCCCTCATCCTTGGGAATCCCTGTGATCAAATTGTTGCAAGAATTACAAGAAGAACCCAATGGCATCCAAAGGAGAATCAATCAAACTATTCACTTACAACAAACTAGAGAGGAAGTTTATCAGAGAACTCAGGTTCTAGAAGATAGAATTAAGAAGATTTTTGAGAAAAGAACAAAAGCTGAGGATTTCTTCATAGGAGACAAAGTGCTGAAGTGGGATTCTAGAAGGGAAGACAAAGGAAAACATGGCAAATTTGATTTCCTGTGGAAAGGCCCCTTTGTCATTCAGACTGTCCAAGGAAATAACACCTATTTTTTGAGGAGCTTGGATGGTACAGAAGCTGAGGAAGGCCCAGTTAATAGGCGAATGCTCAAGAATTATTTTGATCCTCCTTGTTAACAGAACAAGATTGTATTTTGCACATAAAAAGTGTTTATTTTAGCAGTTTATTTCAGCAGTAGGATAGGAGATAAAGTGCAGTAGATTTCGAGGAAATAGCCAACAGTGATACCACCCTTAGTATATATTTTGAGTCTATCAGAAACAAGAAAGAAAGAACTTGGGGAATATAGAGGTGATGGCAAATATTCATACCAACCATCAAAGATAAAGCTACAATTTGGTTTATATCAGCTTATAAGAAATGCATCTATGCCACAATAATCTAGTTGGTCAGATTGCAGCAAAGGAAAGTTTTAAATCACAACAAGAAATGAAAATAAGGCCATATGATATGTTGTTCTTAGCTTCTCTCTTGGGAAATCCATCCCCAAGTGGAGCCATTGTTAGGTTCCTATACCAATAGGTGTCATTTTTCATGATTAACTGTGGAAATGCCAAATATGATCATCCTTTCCATGCTGCAAAGGTTCCATATTTTCAAAAAATCAAAAATTGAGGAAAAAGAGAAAGGAAAGGAATCCCAAATAAAGACCAGGAAAGTGGTTTGTCAAAATCCTACTACTGTACTACATATTGCAAAGCAACTTCAGAATGTGCAATCACAGGCTCTCTCACAATTAATGAATAGCCAATCAATTCAACCCTGGCTAGATCATGTTTAAATTTATTGTTTTAGAATAGAGAATAAGGACTGCTCAAACAGTTCAAACTTGGTAGATCACTAGATGAGATAGAGAATTAAAGGGCCCAATTGCTCAATCTGAGCCCTTGGAAGAGATAAGGATAGATTTAGGTAGGAGGGCAGTCAAAAGAAAAGAGGAAGTTAGGGTTTGCTAGTTCAAATGCACCCAATCAAAATGAAGAAAAAATGTTAGGAATTGTAGAATGGGTAAGTATATTGAAGTTGCAGAAACAGGTCTATCAACAGTGTCATCCTTTTGAATATGATCTATTTCATGGATATCTCAAGTGCCATGGCAAAGGTGTGATCAGATGTTGCATGTCTAACTCCCCCCTCTCTCCCCTCACAATAATCATTCACTAACATCCCTCAAAGAGATTGGGATCTGCTCAAACTCTTAACCTCACTCCATTTCTATAAAAGCTTAAGTGAAACTTCAGGTTTACTTAAAAAACTCAAAGCCACATTTCTTGTGTACAGTTTTGTTTCTCCCCACACCCCCAAGTCTAGGTGATTCAACTTCATGCACCTAGCATTTCCCCTTATATTCATATTAACATGGTAACCCTATTATATAACTCCCACTTATATTTCCCCTCCCCTATTTTATACAAAAATACATGAAAAACCCAAAAAATGTATAATATCCCTACCTTTGGCAACTATATCCATATAGCAAAAGTTTTGGGAATTATAATGTTTAGCAGAAACATATAATAACCCTTCGCGTCATTGGAATTTATTTAACCCCCTGTTAAATAAATAACTACCCCTAACCCGCCCACATAAACCACGTTTTAACCCCATGCGCATAATTAAATTGGATTTTAATTAACATTCGGTTAATTAAATAACCATACCCCAATAACCCAAAGTTTTCAACCCCCGCAAAACATTATAAAAACATTAAAATAATCCACGGGCCCCTTTTCGTAAACCTCCACCAACTCACAGTCTCGTCAATCGTTGGATCGCGCCCTCTAGATCCAATGGCTCACAGTAATATCGGAGGTGCCCCGATGGACAGCGGTATTCCTGCTGTAGCTGGGGACACATGTCGCGCTTCTATTGCATTGGGCCTACTCTGACACAAACCGCCCTCGTACCAAAAGTGGTCCGATGAAAACCATAATCCACCGTCTGGTCCCGCTGCCCACGTCACCATCACGTCAGCACCACGCTAGCGCTCGCGCTACAATTCATCCGCCGGGTCCACCATGTCATCCGTCCTGTCAGCGACCATGTCACCTTCCGTACTCCACTACCAGACAAAATCTACGTCATGCTGACGTCATCCCCAAAAAGCGCCAAAAGCCCGAAAAAGTCCAAATTTTGTTAAAAAACCCGTGAAAGTGATGTTAGGATATTCCGACACATAGGAATAGTTAAGTATAACTTGGTCTAGTATAGAGTTAGGTAAAGTGTGTTTCTTTACTATGTACATTTGTAACTTACAATCTGACGGTCACAATATGTAGTGATTCGACGGTTCATTCTCTCCTCGGTATTACCAACACTTGATCCGTGGCTTGACACTTGATTGGTCCATGAATTCTATTTAAAGCGCATGGAGGGTCATTTGTAGGTTAACCATGCATGAGAGAAGCTTATGTAAATTTTCATTCTTTTAATAATAAATTGCCTGTAGTAGCCACGTTGGCGCAGGCCGTGGACTGTTTCCCTCTCTGAGGGTTTTAACCACGTCAAAATACTGGTGTATTGATCTGTGATCTGTTTGTGAGCGGTGTCATTTTGGTGTTCTATCTGAGGAACTTACCCTGTATATTCCTACATGGTATCAGAGCTATTTGAGGGCCGTGTTCGTTGTTGATCCAAATCTGAAGCCGGTAGAACTGCATGCAATTGCCATCTCCTAGATCTTTTGTTTCTGACTGCTTTTGGGCCGAGAGGACTACTCTGTTGTGTTGGGAGCATCTGTGCCAGTGAGGAACGCCTTTCGTTTCATGCGAAAAGGTTTCTGGTAGCCCTAGCTGCGTCATTTTTTAGATTTGGAGGTATACAATGTTTATTTGAAGTTTACTGTTATTTTCTCTCTGTTTATTTTGGTTTCGGTTTATTTAGCTCTTTTTATCACCGGATCTATACCTTTCATTTCTACGTATGCTCTTTGCCCTGCGACTCTGTGCGATCTGGCAAATCAGAAACAGAAAGGAAGAATTTTTCTCATGCGTATGCTCTTTTCCTTGCACCTTAGTGTGATCTCGGAAAATCAGAAACATTGAGGAAAATATTTAGTTTCCGGGTAAAGCTAACTTAAAGCCGTAAGGCTTGTTTTTTTTGCATGTCCGTGTTGGGTTTTGTGTTTTTGTTTTGTAGGGAGAAAAAGAGCTTTCTCAAGCAAGCACGCAATCCAAAGCATCCATGACTAAAAGAAAACAAAGCCCCCCCCCCCCT
>APFE031646809.1:140461-183195 GCA_000404065.3 Pinus taeda | reverse complement strand
TACCATCAACTTGTAGGAAAACTTTTGTATCTAACCCATACTCGTCCTGACCTTTCCTTTGCTATTGGCCTTGTTGCTCGGTTTATGCAAACCCCACGTGAAAGTCATTGGAAAGTAGCTAAATGAATACTTCGTTATGTTCGAGGTACAGTTGAGTTTGGAATTCCTTACAGTGCCGAAGCATCTCCTCTATTGGTTGGTTTCACTGATTCTGATTGGGCTGGTGACCCTGATGATTGGAAGTCTACTGCCGGTTATGTCTTCACTCTTGGTTCAGGACCTATTACATGGGCTTGCAAGAAACAGCTGCCATTTCTCTTTCTTCAGCAGAAGGAGAGTATCGTGGTGCCGTAGAAGCTAGTAAGGAAGCCTTGTGGCTTCGACAGATCCTATCAGAATTTGGCTTTGAGCAGCAGCATCCATCCACACTTTGGTGTGATAATCAAAGTGCCATTCAGCTATGCAAAGATCCAGTCCAGCATCAGCGTAGTAAACACATTGAACTACACATGCACTTCATCAGAAAACTCATTCATGACCATGTTCTTGAAGTGCAATATTGTTCAACAGATGATCAGGTTGCAGACATCTTCACAAAGGCTCTCACAGAGGCGAAGTTCACTAAACTTCGATATATGCTTGGAGTTCAGGAAGTTGTCACTAAGGGGAGATAGGCTCTAGTGCCTCCTTCCTTCTCCTATTGTGTCATATTTGTAAATCCTTCAATCCTATCCCAAGTTGTTCTTAAGGGGGGATGTTAGGATATTCCGACACATAGGAATGTTAAGTTCAACTTGGTCTAGTATAGAGTTAGATATAGAGTTAGGTAAAGTGTGTTTCTTTACCGTTGTACATTTTGTAACTTACAATCCGACGGTCACGATATGTAGTGATCCGACGGTTCATTCTCTCCTCGGTATTACCGACACTTGATCCGTGGCTTGACACCCGATTGGTCCATCAATTCTATTTAAAGCGCATGGAGGGTCATTTGTAGGTTAACCGTGCATGAGAGAAGCTTATGTAAATTTTCATTCTTTTATTAATAAATTGCCTGTAGTGGCCACATTGGCACAGGCAGTGGACTGTTTCCCTCTTTGAAGGTTTTAACCACGTCAAAATACTGGTGTATTGATCTGTGATCTGTTTGTGAGCGGTGTCCTTTTAGTGTTCTGTCTGAGGAACTTACCCGGTATATTCCTACAAGTGATTGTTTTTGTTTATTTCTATTCGTTGATTTGCACAACCTCTGCATGCAAATTATGACGAATTTCCCACTAAAGATGCATAGTCCGTCACCCAGTGAAATTAACTCCACAGCGCGGTCCCTCAGCTCAGCCTGCAGTCCTCATTATACACTAGGCGTCCATAGAACAGGTATTTACCCGTAATTGGCTCATAAACCCTGTCTTTCCAAGTTTTTCTGTAAAAATTGTCCGGATAACCAGAATTCTAGCCAAAATCACAGTGCTGCCTCTATACTTCTGCACTATAGTCACCACTATACCCATTTTCTCAAAAGTAATCCTGTCAATTGTCTTTCCCTCTGCAAATTCACCCGTAAAGTTGAATTTAAGCTCATTTTCTCTGCATTCGACTCACAAATCCAACAAATTCAGTCTATAACCCTAGATAAAAACACAGTGAGCTGATAAAAATAGGAATTTACCAAAGTTTTCTGTCCAATCCACCTGTCTGTAACTTCCCTCTGCAAAAAAATCCAAAAAATGCCCAAATATTGAGTTAAATTTGTCAAATCACATGCAAAAGGAGCGCCATTTCCACTATTTTATCCAGCTTCCCGACTAAACTATGCAAAATTCGTTTTTCTTACCATGAATGTTACCCAGTGAGGTGATTACAAGATAAAACTCAATCTGCAATTTCCTGAGAAAAGCCTCAGAGCCAGTATTCTGTTTTCTGTTGTTGCATAGACCTACATTCCAATCAAAAACACAGATAGTTGAAGCATGGAGGCTCAAGTGGCTCTGAACATTGCACCCTTGAATGCACCACATAAGGACTTGGAATGGATACCTCTTGCTGAAAAAGGCTTCCAGATTAAGGATATGATGGGTCTTAAACCTCACCTGGAAACCTTTTGTCAAATTAGAAATAGCCACAGGAGCAACACTGATGTCCTGGGAATTTGGGAATCCAATATGCCTATCTATTACCTCCCTTTAGTGAATGTGCTCCCTGATTTCATCCATTTATGCTGTGAAAACTATGATCCCACACAAAGAGAAACCCTAAATCCATCTGGATCTATACTCTTCTATATTACTCCTCAGTCCATAAACGAGATGTTGAACTTTGAGCCAACTCAGCCTCTGGTTCCACTCACCATGAAACTTCTGCTTAATCAGGGTGCCAAGTTGCCTAGCTCAGAAATAACAAGACTGGGTCAGTTGTTTATGCTACCACAGTGCCAGCCTCATCATCCTCCTCCTTATCATCAAGTCTCGTTCAATGAGGCAGGGAAACTCCTAATAGACATAATATCCTACATTCTAGGATGCAAAACTAGTGAGTTGTTGATGAAATTGTGTTTGTATTAATGTCCATATTCACTCCAGGACAACCCCCTGTTGTCAAGTATGACTATGCTTCCTTCATAGCAAGTAAAATCCATGAGAAATTTATGATTTTGGAGAGAGAAAGAGTGTTCAAGTATACATCCTATATATATCATCTCCTGCTTTATTATCATCCTAATAGTTTCCAAGTTCCTCTTAAAAAACTAGACTCCAAAGGAGAGAGGAGGTCTGTCATTTTCTGGACCTCAGTTTTCCATGAAGTTCACCTCTCACCTTATACATATTGCGAGTTCATTGACATGTTCATTTACCCAGCCACCTCTCTATTGGTGATGACTCCTCCTGGCAGGCTCTCTGCTGAAATGTAGAGAATTTTACATCTTTCAAGGGGCTACAACATTGGTGACTGGTATTTTTACCAAAACCACACAGTGATCAGGATTTATGGTTGTCAATTATCCCCCTACAAGTTGCCGAAATATGTCCCCATGAGACTCTTTTCCCTAGAATACTTCAGGAAATTTAGTAGTGCAGATTTGACTCATTTCCATGGTAAAAACAAAAAGGCACAGCTCAAGGTAAGACATCAATTGGGACCTTTTGTCTTCAATAAGAGGAAAGAAGCCTAGAATGATGCAGACAAGATACTAAGAGATGAACTTATGATGAAACAAAGTTTTTATTGGGCACCATATGACCCTGAACATTTCATAAGCTTTAGAAGAGTCAAAAACAAGCTTGCAGGATATGTGCAGCAAGCAATCCCTCAAATTGAACAATATGCTAATCGACATGAATGGGTAGATGGTACACTAGTTGAAGAGCTTACTAAAGAAGAGAGATTAGAAAAAGAAATGAAAGACTTTGAGAAGACAATTAACCTAGATTCTTTTGGACAGGTCCCTTTCACACTGCCTCAACACATTGGAATGAGCACATCATCTGCCACACCTTCACAAAAACCTGCCCAAGAGACTACTCCACCTGCAGGAAAAGGCAAAGAAGTACAACATTCAGAGTAGCAAAATACAATGGCAGATCAGCCATCTACAGCCCAGGAAAAGGGTCAAGAACAAGGCCCTTCAACACAAGCAAAGGCAACAGAGATCCATGTGTTACAAACTCCTCTTAATGAGGAAAGAGCCGAAAAAGGGACAGACTAGAAGAGACACCCACAGGGGCATCTACAGAATAGCAAGGTGAGAAGAGGCAAAGGCTGAACCCCTACTCTGAAGAAGAGTTCATAGAGGAAACAACAAACAACCTTAGGGGTGAGGGAACATCTGAACAGCAGATCCCTCCATTTTTAGAAACATCTACTAGCTCATTTCAGCAGGAGCAAGAGAGACAGCCTGGGGTGGAGGTTACATCCACCAAGAAACAGAGCAAGCAAGGCTCTGACATCAAGAGAGCATTCACTGAAATCAAGGCCGGGAATGAACCAGTAAGGTTCCAGTTATATAACCAATTGTTAAGAATGGCTCTCACCAATCAACAAAGGCTAATGGCAGCCTATGATATTCAAGCAGGGAAGATGACCCTTAGTCACTTCAGGCCCACCATACAGTAGCCATAGTCAGCTGCTGATTATATTAGGACAATCTAGAAGTTCTTGCTAAAGACATCCACCCAATGGACCAGATTGAGTTACACAAACAGGCTGGAGAAATGGGATACTCTACCTTGGCAGACAAAGCATTACTGGCTCATAAACTGCAGAACTCATTGTACAACACTTCTGCCCAATTGGAGCTGGAAAAGGCTTCCTCATTAGCCAAGGATAATAGAATAAAATCCTTGGAAGAGATTATCATAGAATTGGGACATGATCCCAAGGATCCCAAAGGCACACAGACCTTAATAAGAAAGAAGGAGGAAGACATAGCAGCCCTTAGAAGACAACTTAAGCTACTAGCTACAATACAACCTCAGACCACAGAGGTAGCACAGCAAAAGGAAGAGGAGGATGTGATTAGTTTGTTAATGAGGATGAATCAAAGATTGTTGGATACAGAGAAAGCCTTGGAAGCAACACTACAAGGAAAACAGAGGGAGTTGGCCTCTCAGCCAGCTCAAATAGCTCCAACTCTTACAGTTCCTCCTCCAACAGTCACCATAACAGCCCCTCCCACTGATCCAGTATCAACAGTAGGTACCTCGACCTCAACAACAACTACAGCAACAGCAATACAAGATGCCAGCTTGAGCATGGAAGAGATGATGAAATAAATAAAGGCTTTGGAAATTCAAATGGCAGAATTAAAAGAAGCCAAGGAAAAATTGGCCAAGATTGAGGTAAGTTATGACAAATCAAAAATGACTATAGCTGAGAAGACAAGCGAAGTAAAGGTCTTAGAGTATAAAATAAAAGCCTTGGAGAAGGATCTAACTCTTCATAAAACACTAATAGAAATAAAGACCATTTAGTGGGATAAGATTGGCCAGTCTATTGCTGATCAATGCACAACAATACAAACTATTTTTGACCAGATGGAATTGATAGGGTTAGCTCAATACGAAACTCAAAAGGCCAAAGCATTATTGGCAAACAAGCCTGAGCAAGCCAATCAATTGATTCATTTTTTGAATACTCATACCAGTGAGCAATTAGCATCTCTAGACATTCAGAATAGGACAGAGACTATTTTGAGAGTCAAGAAGGTGCTAACCATGAGGAAGTTTGTTTAAACTGTAGAAAGAAAATGTCAAGAGATGCAGACAGAGGTAAATTCCTTCAGACAGAAATTTGCAGTATTATAGAGCAAAGCTTTACCCAGCCTATTCACTAGCAATGGGAGGCTATTAAAACAGGAACAGTATGCTCACAGGCTAAATACCTATGTTACCAATCACATTACAGCATCATCAAGTAGCTCAGAAGAGACAGTGCCTCCCTCTGGACAAAGTTTATATGATAAACTAGAAAATTTGTTTTTTATTGAGCATGAGATAGAACATCTCTTTGAAGTCTAGCCAAATTACTACAGGTGTACTGAAGCTAATGAGACATTGATTAAATTGAAAAATCACCAATTACCAGCAGATCAATGGTGGCAAAGCACGCTCGAGGTCTTGCCAAGATAGTTTGATTCTCCTTTTGTAAATTGCCTGCATTACAAGTAAATGGTAATATAAGGGTCTCCTATTAGAAAATCAAATCGACCAAGGATGTAATTCGTGCTAAAAAGGCGTTCAAACAAACTCAGGCACAGGTGGCAAGTGACAACACATCAGGAATGCAAATCAGAGAAGTAGCCATCAACTGACTATCTGAGCCAAAAAGTCAGCAATAACGGGACACCTAAAGTGGCCAGTACAGCATAATTATTTCTTCATTCATTTCGGCACGGTTGTTCACATTAGTTATTGCCCCTGCCAAAGTAGATGGATAAATTTATTACTTGATATTTTCCTATGGGATATTTTGTAAACTTCTTATAAATACTTTCTGAAGATATGTATTGTTGTTGGCTGGTGAATATCATTCTGGACCTGCTCTGTAAGTTTTGAGAACTCTTCTGAAATAAGAATTGCTGGAATACTATGTTGGTGAACTTGCTAATTGTGGAATCGATGGCAGAAGGATATATTGCAGAATTCTCGTCTTAATACATGGATCAATAAGTTTTCTTTACTCTTGTGTTACTGTATCTGTGTTTTATTTATCATCTAAATATCATGCTCTAAGTTACAGGAAAAAAGAATAACCCAGAATTTACTTTGCTATACTCTGTGTTCAGTTCCTGTAATTTTTTATGTTTTCCACAAGACTAGCATAGGCAAGAATTCTTGACTGCTCTTGCCTCCCTGGTTCTTCCACTCTAAATATCATCAAGGAATTCTTAACTGCTCCCTAGTAATGTTTACACAATTTCTCTCTGTTAAGATAATGAAATATTCTTGATTGCCTTTCATTCCTTGACTTCATTTCATCTTATTTTAGCTTGAATGTTCTTCTGTGTTTAATTATCTTGCTCTGTAATTTTCCTATTGCCAAAGAAACCATACCCAAAGGTTCATTTCGATTAGACTCCATCAACCCAATGGTCTGAACTTCTCTGATATTACAGCCTTGTTCTACTGAATGTCATCTTCCAAACACCAAACAAAACTTGTGCTTCATAACTAGCCTAACATATATTCAAACAAATTTAAATCACAAAGAGAGAGCCCTCTCTGGTTGCAGATTGGCTAGGATCTGCAGCTAAAAGAATTGTTAGTGGTTACCTTGGTCGTATTCCCTTATGGAGGTAGGGAACAACCTGAGTGATAACACTACCAAGGCCCATTTCTTTTTCTCCTCCCCCTTACCCCAAAGAAAGTTTCTTTGAATGATTCTAAATTGATGCAAGAATCCTTTTGGAGCTAGAAGGGTTGAAAGGATGAAGGTGGGGATTGATTGAAGAACAACTTTTGTAAGCACCAGTCGGCCTGCCAAGTTCAAATATCTAATGGTCCATTTCCTGGTTTTGTCCTACATCTTGTTAATCACTGGCTCCCAGATACTCTTGTGCAAAGGCTTGTCAGTTAGTGGAACTCCCAAATATTTGGAAGGTAGCACATCCCTTTGAAAGCCCATAATTCTAGAGATATTCCGTTGAATAGCAATATTAGTATTAAAGAAGCAAATCTTAGATTTGGAGAGGCTTACCTCTATACCAACTTCCATGGCAAAGTCACTTAGGATTTGTTTATATGCTAGCGCTTCTTTGACCGTGGGGATGCCTTGAAGCATAGTGTCATCTACAAATTGCTGATGAGTCAAAGCCTGTCTAGTCTCAGAGAGTCTGAGCCCCTGGATAGTACCCACTTCTTTAGCATGCTTGATAGATCGACCAAGTCCTTCCATCAAGAGGATAAAGAGAAAGGGAGAGAGAGGATCTCCCTGCTTGAGGCCTCTTGAAGGTTTAAAAGTTTTAGATGGAGAACCACTAACCAGAATTGAAAAACTAGAAGAAGTCACCAGGGCCATGACCCACCTGACCCAGTTGTGGTCAAATCCGAAGGCTAGAAGGACCTTCCTGATGTAGTTCCAATTCAACTTATCATAAGCCTTTGCTATGTGTAGTTGCATAATCATTCCCACCTTCTTATTACTTAACAATGAATTCACCACCTATTGCACTTGGATGATGTTATTTAGAATTTGTCTGTTGTCCACATAACTTGTTTGCTCCACAGAAACAAAAGTGGGGAGAAGGGGTTTGAGTCTATTGGCAATTACTTTGGATATTATCTTGTACACCACATTTCACAAGGCTATGGGTCTGAATCTATCTGGAGTCAGATCATTGTCCTATTTGGGGATCAGAGAGATGAAAGATGTATTGAGCACCTTCAGAATGGTTCTACTCATGTTGGAGTCCTCCACGACATCCAGAATATGTTTCTTAACAATGTTCCAACAATATTTAAAAAAATCGACATTGAAACCATCAGGGCCAGGCGCTTTTCCATTCTACATTTATTTGATAACCTTACTAACCTCATCTTCATTCACCGTCCTATTGATATTGTAATTATATTCCTTTGTTACTAACTTAGGAATGTGCTTTGTGAAGTTCCTGATAAAATGATCTCTATCTAAGATGTTCTCCTCTGCGATACTTCAAAAGTGTTGAACCAACACAGCTTCTATGTCTTTATGGGTATTAAGTAATTAACCTTCAGAGTCCTTGATCATTGAGATCCTATTATGTCACCTATTCTCCATAGTGGCTTTGTGGAAAAACCTTGTGTTTCTCTCCCCTTCTTTTAGCCATTGAACCCTTTATTTTTGTCTCCAAAATATCTCCTCTTGTTTACATAGATTCTCCTAGTCCTGATGAAGCTTGGTGGCTTGATCGTTCCTTTCCCTATCAAAGGCATCCATGATAAGGGCTTGATTGAGTTCCTGCATTTTACCTTCTATAGCTTTGTTCACTTCAAAAATATTGCCAAACTCATTCTTGTTCCAATCTTTGAGTCTGAGCTTGATATGTTTCAGTCATTTGTGTAGTAGAAACATTATCATACCTTGAAACTGTAGATCCTCTATCCACCATTTAGCAATGTTGCTAATAAAATGGGTGGGTGACCCAGATGTTCTCAAATCTAAAAGGTTTGTTCTTGCGGGTGCCAATGCCCTGAACCTCAAGTTGGACAGTCCAATGGTCCAAGCCACCAAAGGGGAGAATTCTTATTGTCATATCCATGCCTATGAGCATGAGGTCCTCTGAGATAAGGAATTTGTCTAGCTTTGAGGCTACTTGAGACTCTCCTCCTCTCTTATTGCTCCATGTAAGGAGGCCATTACTAGTATCTGTGTCTACTAGCTTCATGTTGTCAAGAAAATTCTGAAATTCTATAGAATCTTTGCCTAAAATTCTAGTCCCACCCTTTTTCTCTGTAAGGGATTTGATCATGTTAAAGTCCCCTCCCATTATCCATGGTATTTCTGCATGTCTATCTCTTATTTCCCCAAGAGAATCTAAAAGCTTGAGTTTATCATCAGGTCTTTGAGGCCCATAAACATTTGTAATTAAATACATAACCCTATCTCCAATAGGCTGAATAACCATTGATAAATAATTCCTAGATGCCTCAGCATCTATTATGCCAATCTTTTGGGGGTTCCAAAGAGTAACGATACCTCCTGCTATTTTGTCTTCTTTGACTTCTAGAGACTCATATTTATTAAGCCATCTGCTATGTATCTCCTTTATTTTTTGAATGGAACATATAGTTTCCTAGACAAAGATCATGTCCAGAGCTTCTTGTTTCATTCTATTGTTGAGTAACCTTTGTTTCCTTTTACTACCTAGACCTCTGATATTTCAGGATGTTAGCTTCATTATGAAAGATTTGTAGAGGAGTAGTTGGTTAGATCTTTGATCTTACCTGAATCTATCATTAGTTTTCCACATTCCATCAATAGCTCATTTAGTTTTTTCCTACCCCTTTTCCTTCCTAGATTCCTGGGAGCTAGTCCTGATGTGGTTTTCATAATTTTCACCCCTTCATTGCCCTACCTTTCTTTATGTCTTTGTCCTTCCAGATAATTAGTCTGGGTTCTCCATAGGAACAACTGATGCACTCTATTAAACTCTTCTTCACGTAATGACTCAACCCCTCCCGTGGTCCCCTGTTTCAAGAAGACTTCCAGATCTAGGTGTTCTCTATCAAGAATATCCTGCAGTTCATGATCCTCCGTTTCCATCTCACTCGGGGTCATTTATTGGTCCCTTTCTAGTTCCTCATTGTTTAGCATAGTCCCTGTCTGTTTATAAGTATCCTATGTTTTCACACTATTTTCCTCCTTATCTTTCTCTCCTTGGTTTTCCTCCATTTCCTAATCTACCTTTATTGCCTCTTCCTCTTACTTGGAACCTGTTCTGACTGGCCTATTGCCCCTCTGTTTGATTTTTCTTAGGCACCTTTTTACCCCCATTTCCTTTATAACCCATTTTGTGAAAGCTTTCAGTGTCTTTCACTGTGGTAGCTTTACTTTTGGTCTCTATTTTACGAAGAGGGCAATCTCTAAATAGGTGTCCATGTTCATGGCACCTTCGACATCTAAGAGGAATATGTTCATAATCCACGGTTTGTACCCATTCTTCATCAAAAACTTCAAGGACGGCCTCATCCTGTAGAGCTCCAGAGAGATCCATCCCCACACATAATTGGGCGAAGGAAGTGTATTTCCCCCTTCCGGTAGCCTCAGAAGCTTTGACAAAATGCCCTAGTTTATTTCCTATTGCAGATAAAGATTCAGTTTGCTAGTAATCTAGAGGTAGGGAATAGAGTCTTACCCAGACTGGGACCGAAGTGAGAGTCTTGCGTTCCTGTACGAAATTCATCATCCAAGGCCGCATATAAAGGCCTGCAGCTACATAGAAGTAGGGCCCTCCTTTAAACACCCTGTCTTTGTCCTTTATATTTGTGAAGACTACCATGAAGAAACCTTTTGATCAAGGATGTAGGTCTATGCCTCCTTTAGGTTTCCAGTGGTATTTAATCCATGCCTGCAACACCTTCTCTATGGACCATAATCCCATGAATTTAAAAATAATAGCATAGGTCTGCATGTGATCCTTGTGCGCCTGCAGTGCAAGATCATTTAAAACTACTCTGGGTGTGACATCAACCTTAGGTGTACATGGACCCTTTTTTGTTTTGATTTATGCTTCTTGTTTTTTATCCTCTTCCTTATTTCCTTTTAAATTGTTTTCCTCCCTTGAATTGGTCAGGTCCTGTGCCTCATCAATGTTCCTTTTCCCTTCTTCTGTAATACTTTTAGCCATCTCCAACAGTTTCTTACCTCGACTGGCTACTGCTTGTCTATAGGAGGGAGTGGAGCTTCCCGCTTTGCACCCCTCCATGGCATTCAACTCCTGAATATTCTTGAAACCCTAGTTCTTACCAGTTCCGCTCCTTCGTTCTCTCCTACCAAAAAAATCATTTTATTAACTATCAATCAATGAAGTGCTATTGAATTTTCCACGTCACAACTATATTCAACATTGGTTCCAAACATTCATTAAGTTGGGGAAGCATGCTCCTCTTCAGTAATTCTTGATATCGTCTCAATCAAAGTAATGGATCTCTCATATTCTGTTATGTATCAAAGAATATATTTTAAACCAATATATGAGTTTATTTTCCATCCTGGTATGTACATGGCTCCATTGGAAGTATTCCAATATTTAAAATATATTTTATTTTTCTTTTCAAGTAGAATAGGATAGAAAAAAAAAAGGGGAAAAGAGGAAAAAATAAAATCTCAGGTGAAAACCTCCTTTGAAGCACTCGATATTGGGTCACTGATTGAAAACCTGTATGAGGTGGTTAGTGTATTGAAAAAAAATAAAGGAAAAACAAAAAGGAAATAATATCCTTGCTAAAACCCTCCTCTAAGGCACTTAGACAAACCTGTTGGGTGAAAAACCCATTGACGTTGCCAACAGGCATAGAGAGAAGCGAAAAAATGAAAAGAAAAAAACAATTCTTTGCTCCCTGTATATTTCTTTGATGTATTCATGTTCTCTCCAACCTATGCAAGTAACCAAAACAAGTTAGAATCATAAGAAGAATTTGACCAGAAAAGTAAACATCTAGTCAAGGGAAGTTAAAATTGAGTTTTTCACCTCTTTTAACAGTATGTTCCAATAGGTTCAAGTCTAGGTCAATCCATCACTATCATCCATTTCCATCCTTGAAACATAATTCCCAAGCCTTTCCCATTCCATTTTTTCATTTTCATGATTCGTTATAGGAAAGTTACAGGCTGCTACAAGAAAGTCCCTGTATTGCTACAGGAAGTTGTCGAGCATAAGGGAGGAAAATTTGAAGTTTTTAATCTAGGGGCAAGAGAAGGAGTCTATAGAAGCCCCTGGTATTCATCCACTCGAAAATCTTCATTTTTTTTTCCTCTGTCCCACTAAACATCGACAAAATATGACCCTCCACTTTTGTTTTTACCCATTACCATCACTAAAAGGCTCTCCAACTACCACCAGACATTTTCCCATGAGTTATATCTTTTTTTGAAGGAAACATACATAGAAAATTATGAACATGGGGGGCCTATGTGGCTTCTATAGGAAGCCACACTGTCTTGTAGCAGCCTACATAAGCCCTATAGGATCAAATTTGCAACTCCAATCCAAAAAATTTAAAGATGACCATCTCAGAAGGAAAACCTGAGCAACTAAATAACTATTATATTTTGCTACAATATCCTTAATCAACAAGGATTAGAAGCACTAGGGAAGCTACTAGAACAAAACCTTGATAACCTGGACCATAGAAATTTGCATCAGCAGATAATAGTAGAAGAATACATCCAAGGGTAATAAAAATGATGAACTCCCCAAATTGAAGTTTACATCACATCAACCCACTCATAGCAGGAGCATATCAATAGTAGTATTTCAACCATATTAACTAGATATGTGAAGAAATTATTACAACAATAAAAAACTTAGAAGACCTACAGAGACAAGGCTATTAGCATTAGGACATCCAACAGATTATCACATGTAGCTTTAAGATCATCAAAGGAAGCCTCCGCATATACAACAACAACCTGCACAAATAACAGTCAAGGTAAGGCATAGGTATGCAACTCTTTAACCTCACCCTTCGAACCTATTCTATCTTGATAAAACATGAAAAGTGTGAGAAGGAAAGGTTTTTTATTGTTGAAAATGGCAACAAGAAAATCCTGATTTAATTTTCGCTTGAATTAAATTAGGAGAAAAATGTAATTCCACATCACAATACAACGAGAATGAGTTAACTTAGTTAATTTCACTTAGTTGGCTCAGTTAATTCGAGTTGAGGGCCTAACATGAGTGTTGTAGAGTGGTTCCTAAATTTTAATAGCCTAGGTTGAGCTTAATTTGAGTTGTAATAATTTAATTCAGGTAAATTGAGTTAGTGTCAGTTAAACTAGTTCCAACTATTGGAGGAACTAGTAGGAGGTTTAGAAGTACGGTGAAACTTCATGTGTTTAATGAGCTAACTGATAAATAATCCATAATTAATTCATGCATGCATTGAATTTGAGTTACCTAGTTGATATTAGAGTTCAAGGGAAATGTACTATCAGTTGTATAATTTCTCAGTTGTACACATGGTGCATGCAGTCAGAGAAGGGCCTATAGAGATTGTACAATTAAAGATTGGGATTTTCATAATTAATAAGGGGCTAATTCCCCGATAAACAATGCAAGGAAATAGAATCTTGGAAGGCAAAAAAATTGGCTAAGTATTGGCCAGAGTCAGCTTTTGAGGTAGTGAGATAGATTGTACTAGTGTAGAGGTTGCTCAGGCTTGAGCAAGCATTTTTAAATATTCTCTATTTTTCTGATCTAATGCAATATATAGATAGGAATGGGTTTTAAGCAAAAATATTTCCCCTTAGACAAATATCTGAGAATATGTGATTGAATCTTGTCTCATGTGTTGTGAATCCTCGATCAATTAATTGTTTCTACTAATGAGTAGAGTAGATTAAACTATTTTGTTTTAGCATATTGCATAAGAAGTTTGAATCTACAAGGAATTTCGACATGGTAGCAGATTAGGAATCACAATAGAAGAGAAGAATTCAAGTTTTTATTTCTAGGTAAATTGAATTTGCAAGATCATTCTTCAGAGCCAGTAGGATGTCGTTATATGGATTGAGACTCGAGTATGCCCTTGAGGGCCAATAAAATTATATTTCTTGGAAGAATAGGATGGAGGTAGTATTGGAAGATACCAAGCTGAATGAATTCATAGAAAATGATATTTCTAAGTCTCCAACAACAGATGCTCAAGACCTGGCAGAGTGGAAGAAATGTGTGGCAAAGGCGAGGAGGATCATACTAGAAGGAGTTCGAGATTAGATTGTCTTGAATCTCCCTAGGAAGGATACCCCATATGCAATGTGGCAAGCTTTGATAGACTTTTTTTAGAACAATAATGACCACAGGAAGCTAGCACTGAATGACAAGCTTCGAAAGATCAAGATGGAGAAGGGTGATACAATACCACAATATCTGAGTAGGTTCACCCAATGTGAAGATGAACTTGGAAGTGTTGGTATTACAATGATTGAAGATGATTTGGTAAACCTTGAACTTCTAGGCCTTCCCAAGAGCTGGAACAACTACCAAGATTCAGTAAATGGCAGGGAGAAGCTACCAATTAGGAGCGAATGTAGTCCGACTTGGTGCAAGAAGAGATAGGCGAAACACTAGAGATGGAACCTCATCCAAGAAAGATGATGAGGAGAATTGTGCATTGGCTAGAAAGGGAAGAAATCCCAATCCAAAGGAGATTCTGGTTAGGCAGGCAAGAAGAAGGATTTGTCAAATATCAAATGTTTTCACTATCATGAGCTAGGACATTATTCCATGAAGTGTCCGCACAAGAAGGTAGGAAAGAAGCTCTCAGAAGGAGCGGCATGTGAAACTCTAGCTTCACAATTTGAGTTCTATTTTACACTCATTGCATGCATGGTGACATTAATGATGGGTAGTGTGTGGTATATGGATAGTGGAGCCTCATTCCATATGACATAAAAAAATTAATTTTTCAATGAATTGGAGGAGAAGGTCCTCTAGATGCACATCAAGATGGGAGATGATGGAAGGTATAGCGTGATTGGTATTGGTACAGTTCATTTTCAAAGGGAGTCTAGTTCTCCTCTCACATGAAAAGATGTCATGTATGTTCTGAATTTCAAAAATAATTTAGTTTTAGTTGCTATGTTGGAAGACCCTGGCTACGATGTAATATTTAGCAAAGGAAAGGCTTTCCTTAGACATATAACCACGAGAGAAGCGAATCAGGTTGGGGTTCAGGTGAAGAACCTTTAAAAAATTGATATAGAATATTATGCTTCTTTTAGAATGAAAGCGGAGAAGGTGCAGACCCGAGAAATCAGTGAACTATGTCATAGGAGACTTGGCCATTTTCACCATGGACCTTTGACAATCATGCAACAGATTTATACAAGACTTATCAATGGTGCACTAGAGCAGTGAGATACATGCAAAGGGTGTACACTAGGGAAGTACACCAAAGCCACCTTTCATGATAAGGCCAGTAGAGCACAAATAGTCCTTGAAAGAGTTCACTCAGATGTGTGGACCATTCTCGATAGCCTCCATGGACAAGCATAGGTATTATGATATATTTGTAGATGACTTTTCACGTAAGTGATGGATTTTCTTCATGCAGAAGAAAGACCATACATTCTCCAAATTTTGTGAATTTAAAGCACTTGTTGAGAAAGACACTGGTAGTAAAGCGAAGGCTCTCAGGAGTGATAATGGTGGTGAATATGTGCTGAATGAGTTCATTAAATTCTTTGCTTCAGAAGGCATTCGATGGGAGTTAATAGCACCCCATAAACCACAATAGAATGGAGTGGTTGAGAGGAAGAAGAAAAGTATTATGGGAGTTGCATTGGTGATGTGGCATGATCAAGGCCTACCATTGCACTTGTGGGCTAAAGCATGCAACACAGTTGTATATGTGAAGAACAAGAGTCCTCATCAAATTCTCAGGATGAGTACACCAAAAAAATATTTGTAAGGGAAGAAACTAGATGTGCCACACTTCAGGATCTTTGGTTCATCAGTTTATTGTCATGTTATCAAGGATGAAAGAAGAAATATAGAGCTGACAGCTGAGTTAGGCATATTTATAGGGTATACTTATACACCTGACAACTATCAAGTGTACCTACCATCTCATATGATGACAAGTGTTTGTATATATGAGAAGTTAAATGATAGCCCCAAGAGTTAGCTCAATCGGTCAAATCAAGTGCCTCGCCAATGGGAGGTCACAGGGTCGAATCCTGAAAGCTCTTGGGGTTAGGTCAGTAAATAGGCCGAGGGGTGTTGATGCCCTTTGGGTGGTGTCCACTCAGTGTTAAAAAAAAACCCTAGACGTAGCGGCTACCCACTGACCCGGGTATTCGTGAACCAGTAAGTGAAAAAAAAAATGAGAAGTTAAATGAAGAGACGACCATGAGATGTTCCCTGAAGAGGGAGCTTCAGTTTCATGTAAATGAGGATCTTTTGGCTCCAAAGGAATAACTTTAAGATGATGTGGACCAACCACAGGCAGAGGAGGGGAGAGTGGAAGAACCCACTCATGTATAGACTTCTAGATATGGAAGGAAGCATAGTAGGGAAACTGAAATATTATTGTCTGATGCTAAAGATAATGTGGGTGCACCAACATCACAATGTTGGCTAAGGAGGTCACCAGATTGGTACACTGGGAACATGGCTCTGATGATTGAGTTAGTTGAGACAGAACCATACTCATTCGAGGAAGTAGTGTAGAATCTAGTATGTCTTGATGCCATAGTAGAGGAATATGATTCCATAGTCAGAAGAAATGTTTGGGAAGTTTTCCCAAGAACAAAGAATAAGTTAGTGGTAGGTTTGAGGTTGACCTACAAGGTGAAGCAAGAAATAGATGGAAGCATCGATAAACACAAGGCCATATTTGTGGCCAACGGGTTCTCTCAAGTGGAGGGAATTAATCACGAGGAAACATTTGCTCTAGTAGCAAGGTACTCTTCAATAATATCAATTCTAGCTCTTGCAGTGCAGATGGGATGGAAGATACATTAGATGGATGGGAAAACAATATTCCTAAAAGGAGTGATTGAGGAGGAGGTGTACATTGAGTAATCAGAAGGATTTGAGACCTTCAGCAGAGATTCGCATCTATGCAGATTCAAGTGAGTGTTGTATGGATTGAAATAAGCACCCCGTGCTTGGTACTCCAAGATTGAAAGCTATTTCACCAAGTTGGGCTTCACCAAAAGTGGAGCAGATACAAAACTTTACCATATTATGGTTGAAGGTAAATTATTGGTTGTAGTATTATATGTCAACGATTTAATTATAATGGGTGATGAGAAGTTGGTCAAATATTGCAAAGAGGATCTTGAAAGAGAATTTGAGATGAAGGACCTGGGGCTCATGCATTGTTTCCTCAGTATGGAAGTATGGCAAGGAGATAGGGATCTCTTTATCTCTCGGGGAAAGTATTCCAATAAGATATGGAAGAAGTTCCACATGGAGAAAAACAAAGCCATGGAGACTCCTCTAGCAGGGAATTAGAGGAAAGGAAAATGCTACTTTAGGTGAAGTAGTGGAGGCTACTATTTACAGGAAGCTTGTAGTTTCACTTATGTATTTGGTGAACACATGACCAGACATGTGTTATGCAATTAACCATCTTAGTCAAGAAATGGTTAGGAAAACCAAACTGCATTTGAAGGCAACCAAACATGTGTTGAGATACCTCAAAGGCACCATTTAGTTAGTCTTTGGTACAAGCAGACAGTGGGAGTAAAGCTGCAAGGATTCACATATGTAGATTCAGCATGTAGTCCATCAGACAAGAAGAGCACATCATGAGGCATCTTTAGTATTGGGTCATTAGTAGTTTCTTGGTATAGCAAGAAGTAGAGACCAGTTGCACTTAGTTCAGTAGAAGTAGAGTACATGGTTGTTAGTCAAGCATCTTGTGAAGCTATTTGGATGAGGAAGATTCTTTTTGGGTTATTTGGTCAGATGATGGATCCACTTTTATTTACTGTGACAATCAAAGTGGTATCTAACTCTCTAAAAATCCAAATTTTCATGATCAATCCAAGCATATCAACATCCAGTATCAACATCTACTAGGTTGTGTGCTGATGAGAATCATGTTGTTGGAGTACATTCCTACATAGGAACAATATGCAAATATTTTGACAAAGTCACTTTCAACATGCAAATTCAAGTTCCATAGAGGCAACACTAGGGTAGCAGATAATCATTTTCTTGTTGAAAGGAAATGTTGAAAATGGAAACAAAAAAATCTTGATTTAATTTTCCCTTGAATTAAATTAGGAAAAATTGTAATTCCATGTCAAAAGATAATGAGAATGTGCTAACTAAGTTAATTTCACTTAGTTGGCTCAGTTAACTCGATTTGAGGTCCTAACTTGAGTCATGTGGAGTGGTTCCTAAATTTGAGGAGGCTAGGTTGAGTTTAATTTGAGTTTTAATAATTTAATTTAAATAAACTGAGTTAATTTCAGTTAAACTAGTTCCAATTGTTCGAGGAATGAGTTCTAGCAGTGGGGTGAAACTTCATGCATTCAACTAGTTAACTGATAAATTAGCCATAATTAGCTCATGCATGCATGAAATTCGAGTTACCCAATTGAGATTGGAGTTCAAGAGTAATGTACTATTAGTTGTATAATTTTATGAGCTATACAGGTGGCGCATGCAGTCATAGAGGGGCCTACAGACATTGCATAATTCAGGATTGGGATTTACCTAATTAATAGGGGGCTAATTCCATGAGAAATAGTGCAAGGAAATAGGAGCTTGGAAGGTAGCAAAATTGGCTAAGTATTGACCAAATTCAACTTATGAGGTAGTGAGATAGATTTACTAGTACAGAGGTTGCTCAAGCTTCAGAAAACAATGTAAATCTTCTCTATTTTTTGATATAATGCAATACACATATAGGAAGGGGTTTTGAGCAGCAAGCTTTCCCATTAGATAAATCTCTAAGCATATTTGATTGTATCTTGTCTCATGTTTTGTGATTTCTCGATTGATTAATTATTTTTGCTAATGAGTATAGTAGATTCAAGTCTTTTGTTTTAGCATATTACATAAGTAGTTTGAATCGACAAGGAATTTCTACATTTATAGCCAAACTTAGTAGTAGGAAACCTCAGACTTATCTAGTTGTCACTTAATTTTTCTCCAAAGGAAACCCACATGTATGGGAGATAAATGAGACAAAAAATAAAATAAGAATTAAGAAAGTGGGATGTTATCATGAATTACAAAAGGTAGCTGGGGGCCAGCTCACTTAACTCAAAGTTTTTCATGTAATGTTGTTAAAAAAAATTATATAAAGAAAGAGAAGAAAAATAAATAAATAAAAATGTGGACTCGCCACCTCTTGACATGAAAACTGGATACTATAGGAACATACAAGCACTTCTACATGATACATACATGTTACTACAGGAGACAGACAAATTGCTACAAAAAGTTAACAAAGTGCTACATGAGACCTCCTATATACAAAGTCTACTACCAGGGTGTTGGACAATGATTAATTAATTGATATAGGGTACAAAGAAACACAACAAAGCTAAAAAGGGTTTGCTATATATAGTCTAGGCCACACAATGGTAAACTATCCAAGCATGTAAGGTCTCGAACTCACTAGATTTGTCATCACATCATTGCTTTGTTTTATGTGCTATTGCTTCAAGTTATTCACCATCATTTCTCCCTCTATAAGAAGAAATAGTTCTACGTTAAGTGTTTTAAATTCTTGAATTTAGTGAGAAAAGTAGAATTTAGATTGATGGTCAAGGATGTTCATTATAATTTTATGGATAGTATGATGTCTCATGGTCATGTAGAAGCCACTATTTTCCACTAGATTGTTTTTTTCCTCTAAGAGGATTTTTACAAATAATGAAAGGAAAAGACATTGGGGCAAACCCTCAATGTGTGTTATGAGAGGTATCAAGGGCACCTAGACTCATGTGAATTAAAAACTAAGTGATGCAAGAAAATACCTAGCCTTGTACATATAATTCATAGTCCGCAAATATGGGAGGAGGATTTAACAAGAGAAAACCGACAAGCACAGAGAGAATCCATCAATGTCTTGAAGTGCTTACCATTTTCTAGAATTGCAACTGGATGGGACTCTTTGAAAGGTTGAGGGGGTATGATGATGAGATTGCACTTGAGTTTGCAGTGAATTTATAAGATCCAAGTGGTTGAGAATTTGTATCAACAGTAAGAGGCTTGGAGATCCACATCAATGAGAATTACATAATTAAAATTGCCACTTTACCTGTGGGAGTGGATTAGAACAAGGAATCCATACATGAGGCAATCATTGCCATTAAATCCTTCATTTTACAATGTTAAGTGATAGAGGAAGACCAAAATACAAATCAAAAGTAGAGTGATGTCATTACAAACTGAACGCGTTGCAATTCAAGAATCACATGAGAGGAAGAGGCCACCTAAACCTATATTAGGACTTCCATGGGAAACTGAGACATGGGAAGAAATGTAGATAAAAGAGTAGTAGGAAGAAAAGAACATATACCAATAAACAAAGCATGAAATATGCCAAAAACCATGAAGAACAACAAGGCAAAGAGGATGAATGGGTTGCTTAAAGGATGAGCAACAATTTCTGTAGGGGGTATAACAGGCCTCCAAATTAGATACAAATTAACGCCCATATAATATTTCCTAGGCACATAAAATCTATCTTGAATCTCTCCTTTGACACTTAATAATGTTTTCTTAGTTGTAATTATTTATTAGGAAGGTTTAGTGATAATTGCATATTATATGCCTAATATTATTTATTTTGTAGTATATTGAGTAAATTATGAAGATATACAAAATGAGAGGATTTAGGGAATTTATCCCTGCCACAAGATGCAACCTGATGGACCAATAAATGAATATAGACCATTTCTAGAGCTACACTGATTGATAAAATCTAGTGATGTGTTCCTTGCTACATGAGAAGCCATAACTTAGTATTTAATGAATATTCCTATTGTTGGGAATTATATCCTCTTTTTGAGGGATTTTCGAGGGTAAAGTTGTCTCATTTCAAGGAGGTTTCTTTCCCATCAATTTGTATAAGTCCAAATTCGAATTAGCCTCTAGAGGGATGGATTTCTAAGTCTTCTTGTGAACAAAACTTGTTAGTTAGCAGTTCCACTTTCATTTCCAGCAGGGATGTACTTGAATTTATTATAATAATGAAGTTTGGTTTCATTTTCAGTGTTTAAGACTTGGTTTCTTTCATAGGACTCTAAGTATCCTTGGGCTTGGCCATCCTAAGCCCTTTGGGTCTTGTTGTACAATTTATTTATCTTCTTTGCATTTATTGTTCACTTGCATCTCTTATTCTTGCATTTCCTATTTCTACACTTAGTATTCACGTTTCATTTGTTGTAGGTTATGTTGTAGCTAAATTCTACGAGAAAGATAGCAGTCTTATTCGGGCACTTGGCACTTGACATATTGTTTATGAGAAATTCCTTGTTCTCATCCTTTAATACAAAGAGGTTATTTTATTAAAATATTGGGCTTATTCAAGCCCAATCACCAAGTTGTGTAAAGTTACAAGCCAATGCCCTCATGAGATTACCAAGTCAAAGAGGAGCCCAGAACCAAGTAGGAAGAATACAATATCGTAATCAACTTGTCAACATGTTTCCAAAGTTCAAACCTCTAACATTATTTTAATGGTGGTATTACATTATAAAAATAAGGGAAAATGTGTAACCACTTACATTAAGCATCGATTATATAAAGCAGGTCATACGAATTTATAATATAAATAATATATATAATATATAATATATATATATATATAATATATATATAATATATATATATATGCCTCTATTATAAGTCACTTAAAATGAAGAGAACTGTTGTGGATATAGGAAAACACAATTTTGAGAGGAAATAAGTGAAGTATTTAAATCTTAAGTTGACATTCATTATGAAGAGTCACTAAGGATGGCCATCCAAGTATTTTTTATTGATTAGGTTCGTGGCTAAGCTTATTTGAATTACATATGAAAGGCATAATGGAAAATGCATATAAAATCATGCTTTCTCAAATGAAATTATGAGAGCACTTTCATATTGGTGAGACTTTATATTTGTTGCCACCGAGCATGATAACATAGTATTTGAGAAAATTCATCAGGGAGTTGCGTAGAGAAAACCTCCAGAGGACCGAAGCCGACACAATTTTGCAACAATTATTTATGACAGGGAAGGGTTTATCTTAGTCTTTGTACTCTAGCTAGGCGCAGATATATTTGTGTTCTATTTATTAAACTAAATCAAGAAACACTGATTTTTAGAAAATTTCAAATTGACGGAGCAGAGATCACATACACATAAAATGCAAGTATCTCTAGGCCAAGAATTTTGGGCTCAATTTTTGGGATAATGGTGTTGAATTTTTAAAATATGGGGTCTAGGTTTTTTTTGCAGAACAGCCCCAACAGATTTCAAAGAGGGTAGTTTCCAAAATTGATAGTAATTACAAATATTTTGTTGGTTCCTTCAAACACCATTTTTTAGTCCCTACCCTCCGGGCCTGGCAGGGACTATAGCAATCGGTTTTGGTCGGTGGCTATTAGTTTGGCACGGCAACCCATAAAACTATTTCAACTTACAACAAAGTCCCTTCGAATGACACGAAAACCAAAACCATATTTTTTATTTGTTTACGTTGTTAACCAATCAGAAACATGTTCGTCTTATTTGGCCTCAGTACGAGGTATACAAGCTGAAAAGTTAGGCTAAATTTGGCAAAAGTACAAGTGATTAAGAGCTTCATGAACTAATGCTAGGCTAAATTTGGCAAAAGTACAAGTGATTAAGAGCTTCATGAACTAATGCTAGGTTTCCCTTAGCATTAATCTCCTAACATTTAATGTTAGGAATACTTATTGCGTATGATATCTGCTAAACCATGGTTGTTGCCCACCTTGCCGTATTGAAATTGCCCTGGCGTGTCAATTTGCATGGAGGCAACCGACTTTACTTGCCTCCCTTAAAACGCCTTCACCCTTTGCTTCATCTGCAATGCCGCTTCATCTGCAATGGCCCTTCGTCCATCATGCTTCATCTGCAACGGCCCTTCGTCCAAATGCTGCTCCACCGGACGCCTTAATTCTGCATCCAGAGCCTATTGCAAATGTTCATGACTTCATCAGGTAAATACTGCAATTTTTTAATTGAAACATAATTTTTAAGCAGATTGTTTCTGGATGGACTGAATATGGCAGTGATTTAACTTGGATTTGTGTAGCTCTTTGGAGAAGGCATATGAAACAAATTGTGGAGACAGAGGAATGCAATTATCGGGAGGGCAAAAGCAATGTATTGCTATAGCAAGGGCCCTGCTATGTACTCATGCATAAAATTCGCAAATTCGATAAAAGAGAATAACAAAACCCAGAATGGAGACAATTTAGCCAGAAGAATACCTCTTTTGCTCAGCCACAGAAAGCTTGGCTTCAAGGCGTTGTGCCAAGTCTTTAGGGTTTGCAGACCGAGTTGGAATTCGAGGCTTAGGCCGAGCCTTATTTTCCAACCATTCATGAAATTGCTGCAAGTTTTGAAGCATAAAACGTAAATGATTATGATGCACACAAACTACCATCAAACGTAAGAAGTTAAGAGTACTGTGAAATCTAGAAATAAGGTAACTTTACCTGGTGCCTGAGGTCGGCGTCCTGGGCTCTTCACTGCTTCACTGTTATACTAGAACGTTTATCTTCAGTCTGTCTTAACCTCCAATATACTCTTTATTACTCTGTTCAATGGTAAGAGAACAAATAACTCAAAGAACTGCCAGTTTCACTATAAAGAACGAAATTCCTCTGTTACAGAGCACGTAACTGTGAAAAAAGAGGCTCAGAGGAACGAACGAAAACCTAAAGAGTCCGCAGCTCAGAACCTCTGGAAATAAACGATGATCTACGAAACATTTACAGAATTTACAAAAATTAAAAAATGCTTGAAGACCGGAGAAAAACGGCGCAGCTAATGACAAAGTTTTACCTGTTTCCGTAGCTTTTACACTCCTTTAAATTACTGTCTAGTTCATGGATGCAGCAATTAATTAATTTTACCTCCATGGATGCAGGTCAGATTACAAACTTTGCAGAGCACTGCTGATGTCATATGAACCCGTGCCTTATTTGCTATAGAATTCATTGTACAATAACTTAGCATATACCTGGCTCGATTTGCAAATGAGAGAGATGAGGGGGGACCTTCACGTCAGGTGCCACGTTTCCCTCATGCATGAAATGTCAAAAGTATACGCCATGCAATCTTATAATATTTCTACGCTCGATTTGTCTACTTTATGCCAAGCAAGGTCATCATCGAATTACTTGAATGCTTTGTTTAAGAAAATCAATGTTTAAGTTATTAATGGTTGATTAAAAATTAACATATAAAAATATCAAAATGTTGGTGCGTTAAATACGGTGAAATCCATCCACGTACTTCTGATGGAAGGCCACCAGGTCCTTCTCCATGTTATGTCAAATGGCGTAGATCCGTGAAGCGTGTCAGCTTCAATGCATGTTGTTCACAACTTTGTTCATGAAAAGACTTCGAGATCTATACTCAGAGTCTCCTCACAATCCTCTCACTCACATACCCCTAGCGGACCTTGGATCTGTGCTTAGCAACCAACCAACACTGAATGCAAACCTCATATATCTATGGGTCTCAGCCCTCCTTAACCGATTCTGCTTATCGCTGGAAATTTACTGTGACACCCAAGGCCCTTTCGGCTCTCTCCTAGACTGGACTGAGTCCTATTCCAGCTTGTTGTGGCATGTACAAGAGTCTCAGCCTCCACTACAGGACTTCGGCCCTCCTTTCCTAAGCAAAACAGAGTCTCAGCTGCCCTCTTTCACACTTGGTCTTGCATAGAACCCAGAACAAATATAACATGTCAATCCTTCTTGAATCAAACTGCTCAGACTTCAAAGAAATCGTCCTCCTTCCAGCTCCACCTTCTCTAAGCATTTACAGCGAGCTCTTGTTCACATAAGGATGTTTGCCATATTGTTTTGGATCTGCCCTCGGTGCCCTTCCTCATACTCTTGCTCACTTGGTCAAGTAGCTTGGAACCCTTGGCCTGCATATTTCGGGCCTCAACCTCCTATTTCAACCTGCAGTCACCATCTTCTTAGCCTCAGTCTTGTGTTTTGTCTCCTGCACATGGATCTAAGGGAACTCAGACCTAATACTAGCCTTTCGGCTCTGTGGAATCTTGGGCAGCATAATCTAATACGCTGCGGGCTGGGAACTAATTTAAATTGCAGCTCATAAGACTCTATTTCTAAGGCATTCCACTTGCAAGAGATCACAGTCTGCTTGCACCAGAGGGCGCTGGGAAGAAGGCAATCGAAAAGCACGAGAGTTTGGCTCAGTGAGCATACAAAGGGGTAACAGCCATCAGAGGGAGGCGGGCATGCAACATATATTACTGCCATCTGAAGGATTTCTGGATGCTCGGTAATGAAGGCAGCTGGTAGATGAAATACGTGGCGAGCGGGCGCCAAAAGGATCATGCATAGACGGAGATGGTCGGAGCTTTTCGTTAAATACCGACGTGAACATGTTAACTGGGGTTGGTCACAAGTGCAACTTTTAATGAATACTAATGTGCATCACATCCAGTAATGCATCAACTTATTTGGATTAATTAAAAATATTTAAATAAAAAGAACATAATCACATCCATGAGAAAACCATTAATTTCATTTTTATACACGCAATAATTTCTCATTTGATCGACATCAAGTGACAAAGACACTTACAATATTGAAAACCGTGTACATGAATTGATATGCCACTATAACATTTCATTATATGCTATAAGGCTTCTTAGCCCTCCTTAACCGATTCTGCTTACCGCTGGAAATTTACTGTGACACCCAAGGCCCTTTCGGCCCTCTCCTAGACTGGACTGAGTCCTATTCCAGCTTGTTGTGGCATGTACAAGAGTCTCAGCCTCCACTACTGGACTTCGGCCCTCCTTTCCTAAGCAAAACAGAGTCTCAGTTCCCCTCTTTCACACTTGGTCTTGCACAGAACCCAGAACAAAGATAACATGTCAATCCTTCTTGAATCAAACTGCTCAGACTTCAAAGAAATCATCCTCCTTCCAGCTCCGCATTCTCTAAGAATTTACAGCAAACTCTTGTTCACATAAGGACGTTTGCCATATTGTTTTGGATCTACCCTCGGTGCCCTTCCTCATACTTTTTCTCACTTGGTCAAGTAGCTTGGAACCCTTGGCCTGCATATTTCGGGCCTCAACCTCCTATTTCAACCTGCAGTCACCATCTTCTTAGCCTTAGTCTTTTGTTTTGTCTCCTGCACATGGATCTAAGGGAACTCAGACCTAATACTAGCCTTTCGGCTCTGTGGAATCTTGGGCAGCATAATCTAATACGCTGCGGGCTGGGGCAGGGACTAGCTGCCCCGCAACCCATCTTGTTTTTTGTAAAAATTCCCCGCAAGTTGTGAAATGAAGGTATAAATGAAATTATAATGAGAACACCGTGGCAGACTCGATTTATAAAAAATATCATGGATAGTGAACGATGTGCATCACAATAAAATTGCAACAAACTAACATCCTTTCTCCTTTCTAGATGACATTGAGGAAGTTGGGATTTAACGTCTATTAAAATGAAGTTTTTGCAAAGCAATTTGACTTTGTATAAGTCTGATTATAGTTTGCATGGCTCATGCTAGTTATGTTAAACACATACATGGTTGAAGAAATATGAAAGATAAACATGAGATTACTTTTCTTATTCACAATGATACATATTTATAATACATAGGAGTGACCCTTAGTTTCATATTCCAAGTGGTCCATTGGACTCCCTTTGGTTGTTCAACTTCCACACAAAGCCTTAGAGGATTAGGTGTCCAACATTCCCCCCCTTACTCTGAAGGGTTATGTATGAGTCCAAGAAGAGAGTTGTAATACAAAATGTGCAAAAATGCATGGCCGCACTAGGCTGAATTTTCTCTCTAAAATGTTGGTATCAAGGGAGGTGGTTTAAGGATGACAACCAACACTAGAATTCTTAGTGCAGTTCCGAGAACTCTTCCAGGTTTGGCAAGAATCTGAGGTCTTCTATTAGAGGAAGTGCTCCTAATTATTTGGAGAGGGAAACCTTCAACCATGAAAGGGAGGTCTCACCCCGCATAAAAGGGATATTCTTAGCCTGAAAAGGGAGGTATCAATCTATGTTGGTTTAAGGATGGCCACCAACTCTGGAATGCTTAATGCAATTCTTGGAACTCTTCCAAAACAGGGAAGAAGTTGAAGTCTTCTTCTAGAGGAAGTGTCCCCAATTATTTGAAGAGATGCCTTAACCCCATATAGATGGTTTAAAGCTGATCACCAACTGAAGGCATGGTCAGGGGCATCTTTGTCTCTAGCTACAACTATGGATCTGGTATGGAATTGTGGCTCAAGATCACTTGATGTGGCTTTGAAGTTTGTAGATGACCATCATTCCCCCCCTGTCAAATACAAAGTGAGATGATGGAGAAGATTCAATTGCAAGACTACTCAATATTCGTGAACAAATCTTGTTGTATGAAACAAATATCTTCTTGGTTGTTGAAGCCCATTTCCCAGAAGCGGTCCATCCAAGATGAAACTTTTCTCTAGCAGGAGGTTTGTTTCTAAAGCATATGTTCGAAGAATGAATAGTTTTATGAAAATGCTTACATGGATGAAGATCAAAACAATGATCATTCACATGGCCAACTCGATCACAATGTTGGCATTTAACAACTTTTGACTACGAATGTTAAGGAGTAGAATATGGAACAAGTGAAGGTGAATTCTCATGAAGAAATCATGCACTTTGAAATTTAATGGGCTTGGAATAGTCTAGAATATGAAAGAACACATCCTTTTCATATCCAAGACTAGTTATGTGCTTGTTGTGGACAAGTTCTTCCCAAGGTCTAATGACCGACTTGGGAAGTGCAAGCTGAATTTTTGCATCTGCATGTAACTCTACTGCTACATTGGGTACTAAATCTGAATGAACTTCAAAAATATTGACTTGCTACTAATGGGAGTCTATCTCAATGTTCTAAACATAATGATCCTTACGATGTTGTAGCTCTTCTTGTTTTAGCTTTTTGGAGACAAATTTTAATATTGGAAAGACAGGTTTTGTTTATCTTAACCATCTCATCAATAGTGGAATGTATTAAATTATTTAGTGGTTTCAATACATCATCTATTTGATCCATTTCAAACCAATATAATCAGAGAAATGATGTTATCTTCAACTACAAATTGACCTATAAAATGATAATAGATGCAACTATTAGATGAGTAGTATGATACCAATATCACCAAGTCACCATAGCAGACAACATAGTACCAATTTAAATGTAGCAAATGACTTGCTGCTTCAATGCACTTACTTCTCAAACTACTCACACTGACCCAAAGAAGAGCCAATCTTCGACTTTCTTCACAAATGAAATTTGTCAACAGTTCTAGAGCCTACTTGCAAAACATATTTTCATTCAATATTCACAAATGAAATCATCTTTTATCACTAAAATCACTTCAGTAATTTTTGGTGTTTAATGGAGTCTCGCCCCATAAAATTTGGTCCTACTATTCAACCATCTCTAATAGTCCTCCTCCAACACTTTCACTGAAACTATTTTGGCATGGAAAATATCCTACAGTCAATATTACAATATAGTATAGTTTATGATGGATGTTTGAACTATAAATGATATATGCCTCAAAGTTAGTTTATTTCTTTAGCGCTTCCTTCAAATCTGAAATGCCTTCATCAATAATATTATACAACATTTCTAAAATTTTGATGAATTTGAAAGCGATTCTTCTCGAAATTTATTCCAAACACCAGAAAAATTCCCTTAATTTTTCCAACAAGGCACAATCAATCTCCTCTCTATTGTGCTCTCATGTCAAAAATAACCATGGCTAGTGTATGCGCAGATGATGAAGAGATAGTTCCATTCAATGTTTATCCTAGAAAAACAACACACAAATGAATTCTAGCCTTTTGGAAATTCATCTTCAATCCTCACTGCATTTGGACGTAGTGAATTATGTGCAAAGATCATGGGGGTCATTGGTCTTGTACACGTGTGTTGTACATGAAACTATGTAGCATTGAGCATCATCAATCATCACAGATTGGGGATCCCTTCAAAATTTGTCATTGTTATTTGTTTTGTTGCAATTCCCACACAAGATACTAATGGAATTTCATGATTTCAAACATGTTGTACTTACTTCAAATCATGGATTCAAAACCTCCATGATTCTATTGTCCTCCAAAGTGTCCTAAAAACCATGAGTCACTGGATCAACTCTAACCAGAAAAATACTCTAGTGAGAAATAATAATGAAACTCACAAAGAAGGAGTCAAATAAATTGGCTTTGGGGTCCTAATTTGGTAAAGGATGATGATTCATATACTATAGACATGGTGTATGATATCCGTTTGAACTCCAAACTAGGCAAGAAAAGGGAACATCGACCCTTGATCCAGTTATGCTACTATGATTTTGAAACTTTAAAAATTTTGAGCCTTGTCCAACATCCAACTCAAAATGCACAATTTGCAAGTAGAATATGTCTAGCCGTACTACGACCAACCTTGGTTCATTCAAACCTCTAGCTATGGACAGATCTCTTCTCTTTCACATCGACCAGTTGGGCTCTAACACAAAGCCTACACAAGAAGATGAAACAGATTGCAACAATCTTTGTTAAATAGCCCAAGTCGTTATTGGGTTTGCAAATTGTTTGGTGAGCCAAGATGAGGTTGTTCAAGCGATTGGATAAATATGAGCATCGTTAATATTACAAATGTTATAGTGCTAGACAATCCTGCAATGTTTCTGAATCCCTTTCAATTTGAGATATTGTATGTGGTGGACTGATGGGGCCTAACCCAGGTTCAATGTTAATTAGCCAAACAAATCCCTACACTACTAGCCATTTTGGCATCAGCCCGCGGAGCATGGATCGAAGTCTCACCTAAAGCAGTATCGGGGGATGTTGGAATGAATTTTCTGCACCTTGAGATGGTTGTAATATCATTTAATTCCCTCTATTCCTACCTTCACGCAGGTCACTTCACTCTAGGGATTGCTAGACGAGCCCTTTATTTTGTCCTTTAATAACTCCACGAAAGGTTACGACTGGCCTTTGCGTAGCCCTAACCTTCGGTTTAGAAACTTTCGCACTGCTAAGGAAGCATATTGCACATGTTGTCAAGTTATATTAAGAATCCTACTTATCTTATTAGATACTCACAGTTAGCACCACGTAGATAGATATTCTTATTTGGCTTTAGTTATCCAACATAATTATACACATTCACACATCACATAAGCATTATAAAGGAAATTCATACATAACATATCAAGATGCATCAACAGAACAAAGACACTGAAATTGCAGAATGTTTCCCTTAAAATTGATATCTTCCAAGTGATTACAGACTATATCCACCCTGCGCACATAGCTATAGGGGTTTGCGCACTCAGCTATAGACTTTACCCTAGGCCTCTGCGCACTCAGCTACAGAGCCTCTACCTATGCTACGACCCAAAACTTAGTCTTCTTACTTCAGAGCTATGACTCTCTTATGTTGTGTGTCTCTAAAACTACATAGAGCTTAGGTCTTTTTATACAATCCCATGGTCCACGAACCATGGGTAGATCTCTTACAACCAAATTTACTTTACAAAACTAAGGGAAGACAACCCTTTATGACTTATGACACCTTCACGCTTCGCAACCACAAAATGTAGAGTCTTTACAAGTTTATTACAAAATTTGACTCAAACATGGGCTTTTAGCCCTAAAACTATCCTTTGGGGGATCTTGTTCCCAACAGGCCGCCAACACAAACATTATGACTCGCCCTCTAGTCACTCAGTAGGCATGGAGATCTTTGCGTGAAGCCCTTCCAGCTTGACCCATATGACCACAACTTCGACTATGCACTGATCTGTCGCCTGCTTCACGTCTTCCACTATCTGCTTAGTTACTGCTCTGACACCATCGGCAGGAAGCTTTTGCTGCGTCGCTTGCAGTTTCACAAACTTGCCTTCGATAGAGCCTATCACTTCGTAAGCCTCATCTAGCCAAGGCTTCAATCTTGCCTTCAGCACTACTTTCTTGTGCAATGTTGCATCCACCTATTCCTTTAGCTACTTGGCCTCCTGAAGCTTGGTTATTCTTTGTGTCAGCACGACAGTTCACAGTGTTCCCTTAACCTCATCGTAGCGCTAATGTAGCTCACAAGCTCCCATCTCTAGTTGTTGTACATTGGGGTCCTCCTGCAAGCTGGTCAGGACCTCAAATGATTGCTTAAACAATTGCATGCAGTCTGCTACTACACTATCCACCGCCACTATTGCTTCTCTGAAAGTGGTTGCGCATTATTCCCTCACTTCTGGCGGGGTTGAAGGCTAGGCCGTCAACTATAACTCTATAATTTTCAAGTTAAACTCCAACTAAACCCGCACCATCTCAGTATGAGTGTCACGCACTCCTGTGGCCAGCTTGTGGATGCGCACCTTGACTGGCTCCTCCTCTAGAATGGCCAACTCTTGGACCATTCAGCATGCCTCCTCAACGACCTACATAATATGCTTACTCTGATTGGTCACCTCAGTCTCACTGGTGATGGAAACTTTTCTCTGTAAGGCCATCTACTTGTTGATTCGTTGTTCACTGATCACCTAGAGGGTGTGGTTCTCATGAGCCCTCAGCTCTACTATCACTCCATCCTGCAAGAGGTGGAGCATTTCCAGGTTCAACCCTACTCCCTTTAGGGCACTGACAGTGGGCCTATCAACCTCATTCTCTATGGTCAGTGTCCATCAGGCAACACTATCGCGCTGAAGGCCTTCGCGTGCAACATATTGGTAGCCTCACAAGTGACGATAACCAAGATGGTAGATACCATGCCACCCTATGACACTCGGGTTTGGAACTCCTGCAACCCTGTTGAGATAGCTCCCAGGATGATCTGTTGTTGTTGTTGAAATTGTTGTAGGGCCTCCATGATGACATCCCTCACTCTGTCACCAATATCATGCAAGTCACCCTATGCTAATGTGATGGGGTCTGATGAGGTCTTGGTCACCTTTAACTTCTTCCTGGGCCCTCCCTTCTCCAGCTCCCTTAGGTGCTTGATGCGGGCAGACGTCTCCTGAGGGTCCGGATTGTGTTGTTATATCTCCTCTTCCCTCTCATGCAAAGGTGACCTCACGCCTTTATCAGAGCCCTACTCTGTCCCACCTGTCTTCTTTCCTATCTACTACGCGGCCTCGTGCTCCACCTGGGCCTTATCAACAGCCTCCTTTTTTTGCTTTTCCACCAGTTGTGCCATCTTAAGCTTGGCATCCTCCTTCTTCTTCTGCGTGACAGACTTGCTCCCACCTACCGCCAAGTCTGTGGTAGTGTGCCACTCTGCCGACCATTGATCAAGCACCGCATCAATGGCATCATCCATTGCTAGATAAGGAAAGTCATACCATTTCTGTGTAGGGTCCTTCTGTGCCTTGATGGATACTCAATGGAAATCAACTTTGAATTCTATGTAGCCCTACAGGTTGGCATACACCGTGGGTGAAAATAGAGGCTTGTGATTAATGGCCATCTGTATGTTCATCTCCATCAAGATCCAAATAATCTTGTTGTCCCTGACTCCCTACACATCCTTGGGCACCCATAGAAAAGAATATTTCACTGCTTCTGGGAGGTCTAGCATGACTGTAGGGAATTGGCTATCCTCTGGTAGTTCCCACACTGCCATCACAATTGATAGAAAGAGCCATGCATACTTGAATGTCTTCCTGAGTTGTTGACCTTCACGGTAGTTCACCAGGAACTCTTCGCTAAGGTTGTTTGACGAGTTGAATTAGACTCCTTCAGCGCACTGTGCTACTAGTGCGATGACAAGCGCCGACACCTCATTGGCGCGACAGTTCCTCATCACTTTCCCTTTGAGGATTTGCATGAATACCTTCACAGGAGGGTCACAGATGCTGGATATAGCATACCCACGTGGCTTCTTCACCAATTTAATTTTTTTTTTTCATTGATCTACAAGAACCTACTCGCCACCTTTCCCACCAAATATCATCGCTTTATTCTCTCCTATATACAACAGTCATGTTATTCAGTTAAGCAACCTATCTGTGATGGGTATAAGCTCCTCCAACCATAGACACCCATAATGCACCAAGCACAACAGCTGCATGATGACCAAAACTATCACGGGGTGCGGTTGTAGTGCAGCACCCAGAGTAGGTTGAGCAACCCTGCCTTTTCTACTCCCTTGAGCCACCTCGATAGGTCCAATGTGGTCATTCCCATATTTGTACCAACAATGCGGCACATCAACTTCTCAATCGCAATGTGTGGGAACTTCTCGTGGTCCGCAATGTCCCAGTCTTCAAGTTTCAACAATGACACTCATGCCAAGCATGGACCGTCAAAAACAATTGTGTCTAGCAATAGAGGCATTTGTAGGGGAGTCTTGCTCTCATCGATGTCTTTTGGTATCTTGGTCTTAGGCTTGCATGGAGGGACATACTCTGACAACTAATTAATAGGGTACACACCCTGGGTTTCAACCTCCTCTACTTTAACTCCCACATCCTCATCATCCATTGGGATGTCTTCAATATCTTCCTCCTCCGGCTCCAAATTTATAGCTTTTCTTTTCTCCTGTATGGTTGGTTTTGGTGGGTTTCTCCTTGGTGATGCGTGCACCATTATGGCAAGCGGCATTCCGTTCTTGTCCTTCATGGTTTCCTTGGTTGGGGTTGGCTTTGGTGTTGCCATCCGAGACAATTTAGGGACTTCTTCCAATACTTCGGCCACTTCCAGAGCATCTACTTCTACCTCTATGTCCATCTACTATTCCAACTCCTCTACTACTTCTTTGGTATTTATAATTTCTTTGGGTGTCAACGTAACACTTTCTAACAGTTCTCATGATGTCTCTCGCAAGTTTGCAAATGCGGGAGTGTCTTTTAAAGCCTCGAAGAATTCTTAGTTCATGGGTGCCTAAGAGCTCAACAACTTAGTTCTCAAAATGCCAAGTGTTTTTCGTTGGACAACCACTTGTAATTTATAGGGCATTTTGAATTCCAATTTGACCGTTCCCCACAAATTCGGTTCATTAATGTCGGATTAGCGACAAATTTTCAAGGATCTGAGCCATAAATTTTGTCTTAAATTTCGACCACCCACTCCAATTGGCCTCACTTCCCCTATCGAATCATGAACAGTGACTTTAACGGTCAATTTCTGGTTAGCCTGCACAATTTCTCCATGGGTAGCATAGCTCCCTTCGCGCTACCGTGGACATTGTGACACTTCCTTGCTTCACACAATCCTCCAATCATGCAGATCCCCAAACTGGGTAGTGTAGTTTATAGTCTCGCACCTCCTTTCAACTTCCTAGAGCACTAAGACTATACTACCTTCATCTAGTCACATGGCCGAACCACCAGTGTATGGCTTCAAGCAACTCACATTCACCTTTCTTGGGAAGGGTTCTCCATTCAATTTGACCAGCTGTATTACTCCTCCATTGGTAATTTCCTTAATGACATAGGGCCCTAACCAGTGCATCCTGAACTTCCCTGGAAATTTATCAAACTTACTATCATATAACAAAACCAGGTCATTTACATTAAAGGTGCGCAACTAGGTGTGTCGATCATGTCATGTTTTTTCAAGCTCCTTTTGGACCTATTGGTGAAATCCCACTACAAATCCTTGTTCCTTAAGCTCATCCAACTATGTAAGCCTTTCCTCTAGGGCTCCACATTCCGTCATACCTATGAGCATCACTATACATAGAGTAGGCACAATATATTCCATAGGCATTACTGCTTCAATGCCATAGACAAGCCTAAAGGGGGTTTGTCTAGTCAACTTCTTGCATGTCATTTGAGAAGCCCATGCAGGTATGTGTAGGTCCCAATCACTTCACTGAGTAATGCAAACCTTGGTTAGCACAGTATTCAACACTTTATTGAATGCTTCCACCATCCCGTTAGCCTGCAGGTGATAAGGCATGCTCTTCTGGTGATATACCTAAAATTCCTCTGTTAATGCCCTGATCATTTCATTTAGAAAGTGTGTACCGTGATCACTCATCAAGATCTTTAGACAGCCGAATCATGTTAGTACATGCTCAAAGAGGAACTTTGCAGCATTTGCGCCTGTGCAATCCTTCACAGGCTATGCCTCTGCCCAACGAGTCAAATACTCAATCGCAGTGATAATGTACCTTGCTCCCGTCTTTCCCTGGGGTAGAATGGGTCCCACAAAATCTGTCGCCCATTTCTCAAAGGGTTGCAACATCATTTGTGGATTCAAAGGCATCTTAGCTCTTTGTGATGGCGTGCTAGTTCTTTCACACACATCACATGCCTTGCAATACACTTTTGAGTCTTGATGGAGGGTTGGCCACCACAACCTTGCACGTAGAATCTTCTGCGCAGTAGCTCTTCCTGCATAATGTCCTCCTGCGATGCCCCCATGAGCATATGCAAGGATGCTACTTCTTTCAAACATAGGTACATATCATCGCAATATCTCATCAGACCCCATTTTTTATAGATGCCCAGCAATGACAGAAAAATATGCCGCGTGCACAACTAACTCCTTCTGCTTGACAGTGTATCCTTCTAAGGTAGCTCCTATTCTTAGGAAGTGTATTATATCCTCAAAATGACCATCTGCGATGTGAACTACAAATAGTTGCATGTCAAGCAATCCCTCCTCCAAATTAGTGGGCTCTTCCCCTGTTTCAATGCGCAACAGCTATTCTGGTCCCGCGTTCAGTCATCCAAGCTTCACAATAACTTCAAAATCATACTCCTAGAATAATAAGAGCCACCCACAGAATTTCCCCCCCAACACAGGCTTATTTACCAGGTACTTCAGCACAAAGTGATCTTTATACATCTTAAAATGGCCACCCAACAAGTAGTGCCTAAACTTCTAGAGTGCATACACCATGGCTAACCCTTCACGCATGGTGTTGGAATAGTTCTTCTCTGCCTTGAACAACATTCTATTTGCGAATGCTATAGGATGGTCCAAGTCCTCTCCACTAGCCTATGTTAGTACTACTCCAAGCATTATACATGACACATTGACATGGACATGAAACTCCTTCTTCGAATCTGGGATCGACGCAGTGACCATCTTTTCTTTCAATACATCCAGGCTCCTTTTACAGCCCTCATTCCAACAAAATGTGACATCCTTCTTCAATAAGTTTTCCATAGGCATGGTGATCTGGGCATAGACTTTGATAAACTTTTTGTAATATCTTGTCTGTCCTAGGGTACTACGCAGTTGTTTCACACTCCTTGGTGACTCCAATTTCAATATCACCTTGATCTTCATGGGGTCTACAATCAGTCCCTGTCTACAAACCACATGACCCAACAGGGTCCCAAAGGGAACACAAAACAAGGACTTCTTCAGATCAAGCATGATCTAGTATCTTCAACAGGTATCCAGCATTAGGCACAAGCTTTCTACATGGCATTTCACCAGCTCAAACATAGTCCAATCATCAAAGTATACTTCCAGGAACTTATGAATAAACTCTTTGAATGCAGCAACGACTAAGCGCAAGAAAATTCTAGGTGCATTCTTCAACCCAAATCAAATTACAATGTACTAGAAATAACCCCACCCAGTTGTGAAGGTTGTCTTGCTCATTTCCTCCGACGCAATTTTGATCTGGTGGTACGCAAAGAACCCATCAATGAAGGAATATGCTTCCTGGTCACCTACATTGCTGAACACTTCATCAGTGAATGAAGTCGAGAAAGGATTATGTACACAAGCATCATTCAACTATCTGAGATCCATGCATATCCTTATTTCATCCTTTTGCTTCTTCTCCTATACCACCATTGGGCTTACCCAGTCAGATTCTTCCACAAGCTCAATGATGTCTACCACGCACATCTTTTCTAGCTCTAAGCTGACCTTCTCCTTATACTTCGGATTGAGACGGTAAGGTATTTGCTTAACCAGCTTCGCGTTGGGCTTTAATGTGATCTTCATAACACCCAGGTCCCTGATTATCCCTTTTAGATTCATAAAATTGCTAGGGAATAAATCCTGGTATTCACAGAGCAATTTAGTGACCTTATCCACCATCGCGTCATCCCAGTAGTCTCCAATCTTTGTGAATTTGGGTTCTGCCTCCATACCAATGTTTACTTGTTTCATTTTCAATGGTGCAGTTATATCAGGGTTCAATGTATATACCTTCAACCTCACGTTGATCTTGTCTTTCAGGGATGTTAATCTTTGGTAGATCCTCATCCACTTCTTCAACAGTTACATTATAGCACTCTAGAATGTGACTTAGCTGAGTAGCCCACTTAGGCTGAATCAGGTCTAAAGGATCCTGCAGTATCCTAAACATTATTGCTTTCACCTCTTGTAGTGCCTCATCGATACAGTCAAACCTATCTTCAAAACTAAATGTCATTATGAATCCTTCATGCAGAATATCCCATTCACTTGTACATCTAGGGTGTGACAGAACAAGTGCACCCATTTAGGTTGGGGCTTCTCTCCATAAGCCTGGGTCCATCTGGCCAAGTGCACATGATGATCATCTTGCCCATCATACTTGTTTGCCATTTGCACCTTTGGCTTCCCAAAGCGTGTTCTCATCATTCTCCTACATTCACGCCAATTATCAAAGCTTCCCTTATGCATACCCCACCATCTTGTGGGTGTAGCATGTAGTGCCCAGTCCAACACCTAGAAGCGCTGCTTTACTTGTGCCTCCCTTCCCAATGCATCCAAAAAGATATCTACATCATTCATGCCATCATAAGTAGGCATATTTATTACTTCTGAGGACACTCAGTGGAGTGACCAGGTCATCATGTTACAGTTCAATGTAGTAACTTCATGTAACCAATTTTGCAGTGCTCTAGTTCTTCATCAGAGTCTGAGGTGTAGGAAATATCACAATCCCATGTAATTCTTCCATCTATGGTGAGATTCACCCAATCTTGGTCTCATGTTGTTATCTTATAGATACAGTCCAGATCATCATCACTCTCATAATCGTGGACTAGTTCAGTATAACACGATACTTCAGCAGGATCTGGGGGTACTATCACGCGTAGAAATTTCTTCTCAAATATCATCTTTTGCTTCTTTATATTGATTACCACATTCATATCAGTAGCCCAATCAATTCTCAAGAGCACAGGATAGGGGTTGTTGTCATCCACAATTTCTATTACTTCAAAGTTAGCCAGTGCGCTCGTACCTTCTATATCCACAATCACCCATCCCATGGGGATGATCTTCTACTGATTTTCCATTCTTAGTTGAATCGGAGACCATTGTAGTGCAAGTCTCCCCATCTATTCCCAAGTTTGCTTTGGTAGGACGTTCACATCTGACCCTAGGTCCAAAATAACCTGATCCATTTCATACTCTCCTATCTGTGCGATTAATCTCATCTCCCATCCCATCCTTGTTTTATGCTTGCCAATCTTTCGTACTATGCACGGCTCACCCTAAGTTTCTCTAGTGAATCTATCGATGAGCTCTTATGACCCCTTCACACCCTTTCTATCGCGTAGTAACTTCATGCAATTCTCTAGGAAGGTTATGAGCACAGGAGGGTCCATCTCCTGATCAGGATTATCCTTTCTTCCTAAGGTGGAGGCCTCAGTAAAGCTCTTCTTCCCTTCCATGAAAGTTTCACATGTGCGCTCCAAATGGAACTTAGCCTCCTTCATTGGAGCTTTACACACCCATGTACTATCTTCAGGTTGTTTCTCCTTGTCATCTCCTATTGTGATTCGAATTTGAAGCAGTATATTCACGTTTGGATCCTCTTTGCATGGCTCATACCTCATCATCTCCAGGTTCTGAGTTGGCAGAGGTGGTAGCACCCCTTTGTCACATATCCTAGCTATCAGCATAGGACAATCTTCCATTTCATGATCAAACAAAGTGCAATACTTGAATGATGGACGCGTAGGGTTAGTGCAATCAAGGGCATAGTGTCCTGGTCCTCTGTAATTGTAGCAGATCAACTATCCCCAACCTTTTCCAGGTCGTCCTCCACCTTGACCTTGTCCACGCCCCTAATATTCTATCCGGACCATCCCTACACTCTAGTCAGGGGGGCACGTTTTTGCCTGAACCCTATAGGCGGGAGTTCTATCCATCATCAATTCATAACTCCTACAATTATGCTCATCATTTCCTACCGACCAACAAAAGTTGCAGAACAGTTGTTGCGGTTCCTGTACAAACTTCTGTAGCAAATGAGAGTTATCTGTGGCATGCTTTCTTGATACCTCACATATAACGCACCACAATGCAATTCCCACACTTAGTCCTACTTGAGCTTCATGCCTCAAAGGCATTCATCCTCCTCCTACAATATAGTTCGCAAAGACTAGACAATGGTGTTTGTCATGCCCCTGACTTTTTCATTTCAGACACCATACCTCTTTGTGCACCTCTGGTTGAACTGTTTTGTCTTGCTTCAGAATCTGCATCTCAAGGCACAGATTCTTCAACTTGTGCATGGATCCGCTGAACCCCCAGATTTGGATCTTGTATGAGTGTTTCATGCAGTCTCATTACAATCTCCAAGGCCTTTTCTTGAGTTGTTACCTTTTGTTGTGATAACACAACTCTTAAGTGTGGATGTAGTGAAGCCACAAACCATTCGCGATGTTGTCCTACTGTTAAATTCATATTAGCTTCACGGATCTTACACTTCAATCTCTAATCTAATTCCCAAGGTGTCTCACCTAGCTACATAGCGATTTCCTTGAAACCCACAATAGGCTGTGATTTAGATTGGGGCCTACTAAATTCTTTGTTCAGCGTGGTTTGGATGTCTTCCACTCTAGCATTCAAGTTATCATTAGAGTACTTGTTGTACCAGGTTAGCACGTGATCCTACAGAGCACTAAACAAGGTTTCCTTATTCATGTTATCATCTGTAACGTGTTATGCTTCCAATACAACTGTTATAGCAAACCAAAATTGGCCAAGGTCCTCATTCCCTAAGCCTTTGAACAAAGGCCTCTTCACTAAATTTTCCACACTGAACTGCGGTGGAGGTGGAGGTAGTATGTGTGAAGTTGCAGGTGATGGAGGTGAAGTTGGAGGTGGTGTTCGCAAGAATCCTGGTCTTATTAATTGAATAGCACTTCACAGAGAAACCTACACTATTCCCTCTTCATTACCTTGTGGAGGTGAAATCAATGAACTATATTCAGGACCCTTTCTTCCCTCGTTCCTGTAATTTTTTTTGCTTCATGTAGCCCCAAACATCAAGGTAACTGCATAACCCATGTTTCACACAATAACATTTTAATCCAGGTATTCAAATATTTCCCGTACTTACCTCACAGCCCTTTGAAAAAGCGCCACTCTGCCTCGTTGTAGCTGACTGAGGTATCGACCACAAATTCAATTACAAATCAAGCTAATGATCAACAACACGGGTGATCTTGTCCTCATATGCTTCCAATTTCTGTACTAGCTTCGGGGTCCACACAATAGGACCGTCAAGTTTCCACCTTCCTTGGCTATTGCTAGCTTCATGATCCACTTGTATAGCTTAACCGAAAAGGATCAGAAAAAGATTCCATGGATCTTTGTATATAGGTATTTCTCCAACCTCTATTCCTTTTTTAGCTGTGGGTTTCTATTTTCCTGCGCCGTGAATTTGTGGATCTTCCTATCCAACTAGTCTTTAATCTCTTTCTTAGTTGGATTCCAGTGATACGACATCACATATTTCTTATGTAGATTTTGGTCCCGATAATGGAACCATTTGTTGGCTTTATGTGGTACGACCCAGGTTCAATGTTAATTAGCTAAACGAATCCCTACACTATTGGTGCTTTCAGCATTAGCCCGTGGAGCACGAACCAAAGTCTCACCCAAAGCAGTATGGGGGGATGCTAGAACCATGTTTCCGCACCCTGAGATGGTTGTGATGTTGGTTAATTATCTCTATTCCTACCTTCACGTAGGTCACTTCGCTCTAGGGCTTGCTAGACGAGCCCTTTATTCCTTCCTTCAATACCTTCGCAAAAGGTTACAACTGACCTTCGCGTAGCCCTAACCTTCGGTTTAGACACTTTCATGCTGCTAAGGTAACGTATTGCACAGATTGTCAAGTTATCTTAAGAATCCTACTTATCTTATTAGACACTCATAGTTAGCACTGCATAAATTGATATTCTTATTTGCGTTCAATTATCCAACATAATTATACACATTTGCACATCACATAAGCATTATAAAGGACATTCATACATAACATATCAAGACGCATCAAGAGAACAAAGACATATAAATTGTAGAATATTTCCCTTTATTGATATTTTCCAAGTGATTACAGACTCTATCCATCCTACGCACATAGTTGCAGGGGTCCATGCACTCAGCTACGACTTCTAACCTAGGCCTCTACACACTCAGTTGCAGAGCCTCTAGCTACACTACGATCTAAAACTTAAACTTCTTACTTAGAGCTATCTTGTGTGTCTCTAAAACTACTTAGAGCTTTGCTCTTTTTATACAATCCCATGGTCTTTGGACCATGGGTAGATCTCTTATAGCCGAATTTACTTTACAAAACTAAGGGCGGACACCCCTTTATGACCTATGACACCCTTGCACTCCGCGACCACAAAATGCAGAGTCTTTACAAGTTTATTACAAAATTTGACTTAAACATGGGCTTTTAGCCCCAAAACTGTCCTTTGGGAGGATCTCGTTCCCAATAGTATGAGTGTCTCATCTCAATGATGTCTTCATCTGGAATCGATCTCAAAAGCATCAACGAGTACCTTGACCTTGCCTTCCTGATGGTCAGCAAACCTATTCACAGCTTCTCAAATGGCATGGTCAATCATCCATTCCTCAGATGGCTTCCTTTCCTGCATCTAATGGTTCCTAAGAATGGCATTCTTAGGTGGAAAGTTCAAGTCATTATAATGGTGGAGAACGGAGGGCACTTCTCACTGCTTCAGCTTTGTCGTCTTAGCGGACCCCAACATGGTCGACAGAGTCATGTTGGAGCCACAATGAAAAAATAAATGTGAGAAGTGTTGGACTGTGTAACATGGCGGTGTGTTCAGGTGCTTTTACAGTGTGTAGGAGGAGAGAATTGAGCTGAGGGTTAATGATATTGAAGTTGTGTTAGTGAGGGGAATAGGCAATAGTAGTTCAGGAAGGCCGAGATTGCAGCAAAGTGTTGTGTCAGAAAAAACATGAGGTTACAGAGAGCGTTAACATAGTAGAGAACTGACTAACCGCAAAAAATCTGAGCCAAGCTGGAATAGTATGATGGAACTCATTGCCCGTAGCCTCCACCAGGTGCATGCATTTTGATTGCCCTATTTTTTTTTATCGCTTGATTGAGCATGAAAAGAGCATTAGGGTTCTGAATAGTCATATGATCATGATAGAAGATATTTTCTCAAAGAACAACAAAGAAGTGTTTTGGAGGTCACCAAGAAAAGGCCTGACACACTGACAAAGAAACGACCACCTACATACTATTCGAGCAAGCACAAAAACTGAGACATAAATAAATGCAAGTGCAGGAAGGACTAACATTGAAGGAAGAGCGTTACTACAAGAAAATGTGAGTAGATATTGCAGCTAGAATTTATTTGAGAAAACATTTATGAGATGCAGAATTGGTGGTAGAATTGACCTACACAGAAAGGCCATAAAACAAGTGGCCCAAATATGAGCAGGGCTAGATATTGCCTGCTCTAATGCTAAGTTAAACACATACACAGCTGAAGCAATATGAAGGATAAACATTAGATTATTTTTCTTATTGACAATGATACATATTTATAATACATAGGAGTGACCCTTGGTTTCATATTCCAAGTGGTCCCCTGGACTCCCTTTGGTTGTTCAGGTTCCACACCAACCCTTAGAGGATTAGGTGTTCAACA
>APFE031646809.1:97906-111841 GCA_000404065.3 Pinus taeda | reverse complement strand
AAGTCTATTTTTAGACTATGTCTATTTTTAGACATATGGATCATGGTCTATGAGTTGTAGGATGATATTTGTGGATGATTGGTCAAGTTGGTAAATATAGATGGACCTCTATTTTTAGACATATGGGCGGAGTCTATTTTTAGACTGCTAGGCTAAAAAGAGAACAGTCGAATATTATTAGCTCTTAATAATATTTGGACTATAAACATTATCTTATTCTCTTGGAGCACTTCAATTCGAGCTATAGATGTCGCACATGCAAATCCCAAAAGGAAATATGCTTTTCTTATGGGTTACTTGAGCTATTTCATGAAGGACTTCAGTTACAACTTCATTGATTAAGTTTTGTGGAGTTGATTGAGGAGTTGATGGAGTTGTGTTCAGTTTGACTTAGTTGAACTAGTTGTATTTAGTCTAACTAACAAATACACTAGTGATGACTGGTGTGAATTAGTTATTAATTAATTCACTAATTATTAACTCATGAATCAACTGAGGAATAGATCAGTTAACTCAGTGCATGGACAGTTCAGTGGAGACAAGTGTTAGAGGTGAGTGAAAGGGCAAGACAACTCTCAGTTGTGACTATAGTTGTGCATGTGATTTGCACAATCAATGGATTGAGATTGCCAATTATGATTGCGTAGTGTTACACAAGGGAAATACGAGTTTGGTTCAGCCATTCTCATCCATTTTCTATGCAGGATTGCACAGTGGAGGCAGGCAAGCAGCGGAGGAGATTTGAGCCAGTGATTGATTCAGATCTGAGCTAGTTTTTGTGTAACAGGTGGAAATAGTACTGAGTACTTGTGAGGATTATTGTACTATGTATTGTTACATGTTCTCAATCAATATAATATACAGATAGTTGGGGGTTTTCATCTTTATGCTTTCCCCGTGATATACTATGTTGATATGTGCGATTGATGCTTCAATGTGCGCATGCGATTGTTTCTTAATACTGCAAAATTGATGATCAATGTAGAGGAGGTTATGTATTATGCATGATTCCACAAATAATGTATAATCAGGATAATCTTTGTGAATAAGTGTCATATTATTCAAAATTTCTACAGCAAGGAAGGTTGGATCAAGTAGGTTCAACAAGAAGATTTGCAAGTAATGGTTGCATGTGTGATTTCCTTTCTGGTTGTCGAATGCATGGTACATGCATTGTTGTATTTGGTTATTTTGCTATCATTGGCATGGATTTTATTGGGTGTGATAGTGGTTTCAGCCTTTCCTTGCCATTTCTGGATAGGCATGGTGTGATGTGATTCTTTTTTGGTTGAGCTTTGGATTGCTATAATTCTTTAGAGCTGGGTAAGATGGTGCCAAGAAAATTCCTAAGGGTTGGGGGTGGATGTGGTTACATATATGGGAAGCCCTCGATAAGTTGGTGGAGACAGGAAAATCTCTCAAGATATTGGTGAAGAAACTCTAAGGCATCCAAGTTTTTTTTGGGCATTATGATCTCTTGACTAGTTTTGGCAAGATCATAGTAGCCTTAGGCTTGACGTGGTTTAATCTCTGGAAAGAACTTGTTTTTTATGTCTTGAGTTCCCACATTCATGCTTGGAATATGGCACGGGGGTTATTATTGGCTTAGGGGGTCCTAACCTAGGTTCATAGTTAGTTGTGCCAACCAACAAAACCCAACACTACTAGCTCTTTCGGCAACAACCTATGTAGCGCAGGCTGCAGTCTCACTCGAAGTAGTATGGAGGGATGCAAGAACCAATTTTCTACATCCATAGACTAGTGTGATGTCTTCCAACACCTTAGATCTACCTCCGCGTAGATCGATACACTCTTAGGGCTCATCACTGCAACTTTGTCAAACAATTTTCAGACCTTCGCGAAAGTACTTTTACATGCATTACATACATCATTAACACTTATTCAAGAGAATCACGTAACATTCATTCAATCTTCCATAAAAAGGATCATTCATCAACAACATATAACATTAAGAGAAACAGAGATGAACATAAATACATAAGAATTCTTTGAAAACTGTCTTTATTGATCTCTAAGTCAAGGTTATAGACTCAAAACTGCCCTGGACACACATTTGCAGGGGTCCGTGCACTCAACTGCGGACTCTACCTAGGCCTCTGCGCACTCAGATACAGAGCCTTTCTTCTTCTATAACCTCTTCATACTACTTTCGCCTTGCCTTAGACTCTCTAAGACACACCTATTTATAGCCTTTTTCATATAATGACATGGTCCACGAACCATGGGTGAATCTCAAAACCATATCAAAACTTACATAAAACAAGGGGCTAAAACCCCTTTGACTCATATTCATCTATGCACTCTTCATCCAAAAATCGCAGAGACTTTACATTATTTACAAAAAATGTACCAAAACTTAGGTTGTCTTAACCCTAGAACTGACCCAGGGGACCCCATCCCAATAGGTCCCAAACACAAAGGTCGTGACTAACCTTTGAATCACTTTTCTATCACTACGATCTTTTTGCGAAGAGCCCCCAGCTCCACCTGCACCACTGCAGCTTTGGTAGCACTCCACATTTCTACCTGCTGAATATCCTCAACTTTTGTGGCTGGTCCTTCTATGGCTAGACTCATCGTTTTATGTTTCTACTGCAGTCCTTTAAGCTTATCCTGATTGGTAGTCATGACTTGATAAGCCTCCTACAACTAAGGCTACAACCTGGCCTTTAGCAAGGCCTCCTTCTTTTGTGCTTCTTCCATTTGTGCCAATAATAGTTTTCCATCTCGTAACTTGGCAAGGCACTGTGCTGGTGCTAAGGAGCAGACAGTCACCCTGACCTCATGATATTGGCAGGGCAGCTCCTATACCTTTTTATTCAACATCTATAGGTTCAGATCCTCCTGCAGATTAGTCACTAGCTCCATAGCCTACTCGAATAGTGTTGCACAATTAGTGACTATGGTATCCAATGTAGCCATGCCTTCCTTTATCACAACTATGCACTACTCCTGGACCTCAAGCAGAGTTGTGGGATGCAACTTTAACATGTAGCTATGTAATATTCATGTTGAGATCAAACATGAGTCATCCAACCTCTGCTTTAGCCTCTCGTACACTCGCGACAAGTTTTCTAATTTTGCCTTCTAGCTGTGCATCCTCTGGGATGTGAAGCTCAGGCACTGTCCTACATGCCTCCGCTACTGCTGACTCCAGCCACAAAGTATGCACCTGTAGTGGATATTTTTCCGTCAGAGCCTGCATCTTTTCAGTGAACAGTTGTTGAATGTTGACTTTAATCTCACTGACAGTAGAGAGTGCCCACTTCTCTCTAATCTTAAACTCCTCTGCGACTCCCTGTAGTAATGCATGTAGAGAGTCAAGGGACAATGCAACAAGGTTCAGTCCCATGTTCATAACTTTGTGAAGCAGTGCACACTGTTCATCTGTTTCGGTGTGGATTGACCCTTCAGGCAAAGGGAAGACTCTCACATCCTGTGGCTAGGCCATATCCGTGACTGTATTCTTTTCTTGTGCTAGAATGGCTTGTGCACCACTCATCTTCCCAACATGTTCCTAGATTCTAGTAGCTTGGAGCTGCAACTATCACATATCATTCTGAATTCTCCCCAATGTCTACATGTATTGTTGCTCAAACTGCTGCAACACTTCTATGGCGGTGTCCTGAATTTTATCCCTGATCTCATCGAGATCGTCCTCTATTAGTACCATGGGATCAATCTGGGTTCTATCAAATTTTTGCTTCTTCTGTGTTCCACCCAGCTGCTCCTTGCCACATCTTTTCAAAATAAATGGGGTGTTGTATGCCTCATCTCTGTCGCCGCATTGTCCTAAAAGCTCTTCTTCCTTCGTCTCTAGAGAAGGTGACTTCTCACCTTTCTGTGACTCGTGCTATTCTTCTTCCACCTGCTCCTCAGCAGTGCGTTCTTGCTCCACGTGATCCTTTTTTGTGTCTTCCTTCTTTTTATGTTCTGCTAAGATATGCACATCCTTCTTAGCAGCCTCCTTGCATTTCTTCACAAAAGAAATTTCGCACCCGTGCTTGATCAAGTAGTTAAGTCTGATGGGGCGCGCCACTCTACAAGCCATTTCGATACAATCTCCTACACATCTGATTATGACACCAAATAAGGCAACTGGTGCCATTTCTGCTCTAGATCCTTTCGCACCTGGATATAGACTCTGTGGAACTCAACCTTGAATGTCACGTAGGCTGAAAACTACGTGAACAAGGTTGGTGACAACCTCTGACGCTGATTGATGGTCGTGCAAAGATTCATTTCCATAAAAACACAAAATATATTCATCTCTGTAATCCTTGCGACATCCTTTGTACACCATAAGGAAGTGAATTACGCTGCCTCCGACAATGCTTCCTTGAGCAGAGGAAATTAGCTATCCTCCAGCAATTCCCTTGCAATGAGCACAATTGACAACAACAAACAAGTATAGTGAAACAACTTGGTTTCATTTGGGGCCTCTCAGAAGTTTTCTAAGAACTCCTAACAGAGGTATCTTGCGCAATTAAATTGGATTCCTTTCACGCACTACGCAGCAAGGGAAACTATAGGCGTTGTAACTTCATCCGTGTGGAATTTTCTCATCACCTTCCCTGCTAAAATTTTGGCAACCAATTGAACTATTGGGTCTATTATGGAAATAATGGAATACCCTCACAACTTCTTAAGGAGGTCCTAATCCCTCTTCATCCTTTCTATAAGGTCTTTTTCCCCAGTATTTCTGCCAAGCTCCTTAGTCGTGTTCGAGCCCTTATAAGGTAGGTGTGTGATTCTATGAATTAGCATTTCTATAATGGGGATAGGCCCTTAGATCCATAATCATTCATCATGCACCACGGTGAGCAGCTGGCACACACATATATTAATGGGGGTGCAGTGGTAATATGGCACCCATAGAAAATTGAGCAACCCTGATTGCTCAACACCATAGACCATTCCTCTATTTCCAGTGTTGTAAGCCCTATTTCTTCATAATAAACCCTCCTCATATATTTTTCCATCACCAAGTGTGTGAACTTGGTGTGGTGCATGAGGTCCCAATCCTCCATTTTTAACAATGGGACCCTTGCGAGCCGAGGGCCTTCAAAAGGGACTTGCTTAAGTAACAGGGGTGTGGATATTGTAAATTTCTCGATATCCAGGTCCTTCATGACCTTTGATTTTCCCTTCCGCAGAGGGATATACATGGGTAACCTTGTTATGGGTTTCACTCCTTCAGCATCAATATCTTTTATTCTCTAGGCTTCTTCCACCTCCAAGTCCACTACTTTCTCCAACTGCTTATCTTTCTTCTGTTTCCACATTTGGGTATGCTTCATGGGGGATGCACACACTAACACTAGCTTTTTCTGCTTTTCCTTTCTTGCAGGTTGCTTCTCTATCGTTACAGGTTTCTCATCTTTTGTCATGGCTTGTTTTAGCCTGGGCAACCTCGGCGCCATGGCACTGCAGGCGTAGCCTCTACACTTGAAACTTCTGGTCCTTATGTGTTGAACATAGCTACTTCCGAACACAAGGCTTTGATAGGGTAGGTGGCAGCCATTCTCTCCATAAACAACTCGCGAGCCTCAGGAGAAATGCTTGCTTGTGATAGGAATGCTTCCAAAAATTCTTAGCTCATGGGAAACAAATAACAAAATTCACTAAAAACTCTTAGAGCACAAAGTGTTCTCCATTGAACTAGCACGCATAATTTATAGGGGGTTTTGAATTCAAATTTGAACATTATGCCCAATTTCTGACAATAAATGTTGTTTTGGTGGTAGATCTTCAAATATTTTTTTGTTAAATACCGCCAACCCACTCCACTTAATCATCTTTTGGTCGTCAAGTCATGAACAGTAACTCCAATGATCATTTTCCTGATGTACTGCGCAACATCTTCCTCCATGGCACAGCTTCCTGGATTGCCTCTTTGTCATTCTCTACGTAGCCTGCTCGCTGCATTGTCCTCTAAACCCAGTAGTATAGTTTATAGTCCCGTGCTCCCTTGGAACTACCTGGAGCACTAAGAATATCCTCCTATCATATAGTCATTGTGTAGGATCACCTATATACAATTTTAACCTGCTCCCATTCACTCTTCCTGGGAAGGGTTCCCCATTCTACTTCACGAGTTGAACTACACCACCATCTATAAGTTCTTTGACAATATATGGCCCTAACCAATGCATCTAGAATTTACCTAGAAATTTAGTGAATTTACTATCATATAATAGGACAAGATCGTTTTCCTTCAATGTGGAAAGCTTAATATGGCGATCATGCCATGTTTTTTCTCATTCCTTCTGTACTTGTTGATGAAATCCTACCAAAAATCAATCCTGTTTGAGCTCCATCAGTTGCTCGAGCCATTCCTTCAAGGCCTCGTGATCTACCATATCCGTTGGGACTATTACGCACAAGCTAGGCACAATGTACTCCATTGACATTACAACATCGACCCCATATACTAATCTAAATGTTGCTTGCCCTGCCAACTTCTTACAAGTAATCCTATAAGCCCATACTACAATGGGTACGTGCACATCCTAGTCATTTCGCGACGCGTTGCATATCTTTGTCAGCACATTCTCTAAAATATTATTAAAGGCTTCAATAGTTTCATTGGCCTGTGGGTGATATAGTGTACTCTTCTGATGGTAGACCTAGAATTCTTCAGTCAGTGTGCTGATCATTTCATTTAGAAAGTGCATACCTCTATCACTCATGAACACTTTCAAGCAGCCAAATCTGGTTAAGACATACTCAAACAAGAACTTTGCTTCCATAGACCATGTATAATCCTTAACTAGTTGTGCTTTTTCCCATCTAGTTAGATATTCTATAGTGGTGATGATATAATGCACACCTATTTTCTTTCCAAGGGGTTGAATTGGCCCAATAAAGTCAATCGCCCATTTCTCAAAGGGCTCAAAATATACTTGAGGATGTAGTGGCCACTCATCTCTTCACGATGGTTTGCTAGTTCTTTAACATGCATCACATGCCTTACAATGCGCCTTGGAATCCTTGTCGAAAGTTAGCCACCATAGACCTACACACAAAATATTCTACATAGTTGCCTTGCCTGCATAATGACCTCCTGCAGTGCCCCCATGAGCTTCAGCGAGAATACTATCCTGGTCAAAGTTCGACACATATCTTTGCAAGAATTCATCTGCACCCATTTTATACAGATGTCCCGCAATGACTGAAAAATCAGCTGCATGCACTACTAGTTCCTTTTTTTGTTCACTTGTATATCCTTCTAGTTCCATCCCCATAGTCAAGAAGTGAATAACGTCAGAAAAATGATCATCTGCTATGCGCACCAACAAGAGTTGCACATCTGGAAACCCTTCCTATAGATCATTAGGCTCCTCTCCTATTTTGATCTACGACAAATGGTCAGGTCCCACATTTAACCTTCCTAGTTTCACAATGACTTCAAAGTCATACTCCTAGAATAATAGCAACCATCTGAAGATCTTCCCCCCCCAACACAGGCTTATTTACAAGGGATTTCAAGGCAGAATGATCTGTATACATCTTGAAATTTCCTCCTAACAAATAATGCCTGAATTTTGTAGCACGTACGCCATGGCCAATCCTTCATGCTCAGTCATTGAATAATTATTCTCAGCCTTTGATAAATTCCTACTTGCGAAGGCTATAGGATGGGCCATTTCTCCTTCGTCAGCATGTGTTAACACTACACCCAATGCAATGGAAGAGGCATCAACATGTACATGAAACTCCCTTTCCAATCGAGGAATATCAAGATCTGTGCAGTGACCATTTTTTCTTTTAATACATCTAAACTGCACTGACATTCTTCGTCCCAATAGAATGTTGTGTCCTTCCTTAGCAGTTTCTCCATGGGCACAGTAATTTGAGCATAAGATTTGATAAATTTTCTATAATATCTCATATGTCCCAGCATCGTGTGTAGCTACTGCACGTTCCTATGGGCCTCCAAATTTACTATTACTACAATCTTTGTAGGGTCCACCATCAATCCTTGCTTGAATAGCATGTGACCCAGCAACATCCCAAAGGGAACACAGAATATGCATTTCTTCAACTTCAGCGTGATCTGGTATCTGCGACACATATCCAACATCAAATGAAGACTTGCCACATGGCACTTCACTAATCCAAACACCGTCCAGTTGTCAAAGTATACTTCTAGGAACTTATGAATGAACTCTTTGAATGTTGTTATTACTATGCAAGAAAATATCGCATATGTAGTTTTGAGTCCAAACGACATCACAATGTACTGAAAACAACCCCACTCCATCATGAAGGTCATTTTTCTCCTATCCTTGGGAGTGATCTTAATCTAATGATACCCAGAAAACCCATCAGTAAACGAATAGGCCTCCTGCCCTCCAACGTTGTCTAACACTTCATTTGTAAATAACTTTGGGAATGGGTTGTGGACACATGCATCATTAAGTTTCCACAGACCTATGCAAATCCTTATTTCATGTTTTTGTTTCTTCTCTTGAACCACCATCGGGCTCACCTAGTCAAATTCCTCAACTGTCTCTATGATGCCTACCTCCAACATCTTATCTAGCTCTTGGTGAACCTTTTCCTTCTATTTAGGATTAAGGAAATATGGCCTTTGTTTAATAGGATTCGCGTCTAGCTTCAAATTGATATTCATAGCGCCCAAATAGCCAACTATGCCCTTCAAATCTGAAAAATTTGTAGGGAATAGATCCTAGCATTTGTGGAGTAACTCAAAAACTTTATCCATGCTATCATCATCCCAATAGTCTCCAATCTTTGCGAACTTTAGTGAATCTACTTCAATGCCAATGTTTAGTTGCTTTATCTTCAATGGCGCAGATATGTCCAGGTTTTATATTTGTGGGCCTCTGACTTCGGAATGCCCTTATGCCTCTAGAATATTAATGTTTATCAGATCTTCCTCTTCCTCTTCAACAGTCATATTATAGCATTCTAGTACATAGTGCAATTGGGTGCTCCAATCCGGTTAGCTCCATTCCATAGGTTCCTTCGACATTCTGAAGATAAACGTCTTAATCTCTTGTACTACTTCCTCGATGCTTACAAAGCTGTCTTCAAAGCTGAAGGTCAATAAGAAACCTTCCTTCAATATATCCCATTCCATGGTGCCATGGCGAAGCTCTGTTTCCAGATACCAATTCATGGGAATTGTACCCAAAGTATGGAAAAATATATGTACCCACTCTCACTACGATTCCATCGCACATGCTTTAATCCATTTTTCTAGGTGATCACGTGGATCATTCCTTCCATTATATTTCTCAGTCATTTTGGTGTTAAAATGCCCAAACCACAACTTCATAATTCTTCTGTAATCTCGCCATCTAGCAAAACTATCCTTATGCGTACCCCACCAACGTGCAGGCGTAGCGTGCAGTGCCAACTCTATTGCTTGGAACTAGTGACCCTTAGGGACTTCGCACTCAAATTCATCCAAAAATAGATCAATGTCAGTTAAACCATCATAATAGGGTAATTTCCTTACCTCTAATGAAAAAAAATGTAGTGGCTTCATCATCATATTGCATCGCAATGTAGACACATCATGCAAATGATTCTGCCAATAGTCTAACTCCTTGTCTAAATCAGAGGTGTAGGAACTCTCCCTGTTGGAAAAAAGATCCCCCAAGGACAGTTTTGGGGCTAAAATCCCATGTTTTGGGTCGAATTTTGTAATAAAATTATAAAGACTCCGCATTTTTTGGTCGTAGAGCACGAAGGTGTCACGAGTCATAAAGGGTTGTCCGCCCTCATTTTTGTAAAGTAAAGCTAGCTGTAAAAAATCTACCCATGGTCTGCGTACCATGGGATTATATAAAAAGAGCTAAGTAAGTAAGCTCTAGGTGGTTCAATAGTCGCTACAAGACTCATAGCTCTAAAGTAAGAAGTCTAAGTTTCGGGTTGTAGCGTATGTAGAGGCTTTGCAGCTGAGTGTGCAGAGGCCTAGGGTAGAAGTCTATAACTGAGTGCGTGGACCCCTGCAGCTGTGTGCGTAGGGTAAATAGAGTTTGTAATCACTTGAAGATATCAATAAAGAGAAGTATTATGCAAATTTTGTGTCTTTTCTCTGATTAATGCATCTTGTCATGTTATGTATGAATTTCCTTTATAATTCTTATGTGATATGCAAAAGTGTGTAATTATGTTGGATTGTTGAATGCAAATAAGAATATTTTTTTATGCGGTGCTAACTATGAGTATCTAATAAGATAAGTAAGACACTTAGACTAGTTTGGGAATAAGAACGGTACATTGCCCTAGTAGCGTGAAAGTCCCTAAGCTGCAGGATAGGGCTGCGTGAATGTCGATCGTACCTTTTCGTAGAGGTATTGATGGACGGAATAGAGGGCTAGTCTAGCAAACCCCAGAACTAAGTGACCTACACGAAGGTAAGAATAGAAGGAATAAAACTACATCACTACCATCTCAGGGTGCGGAAACTTGGTTCCAACATCCCCCCATATTTCTTCGGGTGAGACTTTGGTCTGCACTCTATGGGCTGATGCTGAAAGGGCCAGTAGTGTACGGATTTGTTTGGCTAAATAAAGCTGAACCTGAGTCAGGACCCAATAAGACAACACTCCCAATCCCATGCAATCCTCCCATCTGTCATCAGATTGATCCAATTCTGATCTTGCACCGTTATTTTTAAGATTTGATCTAGTTCATCATCACTTTCTTCATAATTGTGGACTAGTTCAGTATATCATGCCCCTTCTATAAGGTCTAATGGTACTACAACTCGAAGAAATTTTCTTTCAAATGACATTTTCCTCTTCTTCAAATTAATGACCCCATTCATATCAATGGCCCAGTCAATTCCCAGGAGCACGGGGTATGGATTACTGTCATCGATGATTTTTATAACCTCAAAGTCAACCATTGTGTTCGCACCTTCTATATCAACTGTTACTCCATATAATCATCCCATGGGGATGATTTTCTACTAGTTCGCCATTATAAGCTAAATCTGAGACCACTGCAGCATAGGTCTCCCGATTCTTTGCCATGTTTGTTTTGGTAATACATTTGAATCGGAGCCCAGATCCAAGATGACGTAGTCCATCTCATAATCACCTATCTGCATGGTGAGCCTCATCTCGCACCCCTATTTGTGCCTTATGTTTGTGAATTTTTCTAACCACCCGGTGTCCATCAATGACCTTCTCTTTACTGGTGCATTCTTTTCTTAATTCCTGCAGGCCTTCCACATCTTTGATATCGCACAACAGTTTTATGCAGGTCTCAAAAAACGTAGTGAGTATAGAGGGATCAACTTCTATAGGAGTGTCAGTTTCTTGCATCTTGTCTTGTTGTCCTAAGGTGGAGGCCTCAGTGAAGCTCTTATTGGCCTCCATAAATGTTTCCTTAGTGTGACTTAAATCAATGCCAACATCCTTCTCTGGGGCCTTGCAGACCCATTTTTCCTCTTCAGGTTGTTTACCTTTGTCATCGCTAGTCGTTATTCCACTTCTCAGCACTATATTCATGCTTTCATCCTCCTCACGACACTCATCTCTCATCATATGCAAGTTTTGTGTAGGCTACTAAGGTTGCGCGTTCTTCTCTTGCATTTTAGCTATCAACATTAGGCACTCTTCTATACTATGGTCAAACGCATTGTAGTATTGACATGATGGGCATGTCTGATTTTGGCATTCTCATGCATAGTTCCTTGGTTGTCTACAATTCTAACAGATAATCTGATCCCAGCCTCTACTAGGTCCTCCTCCTCCTCATCCCTATCCTCTTCCCTAATAACCTCCATGCACCCCTTCGGCACCTTGACCTGTAGACCGAGTTTCTTCTTGCATCCGGTATGTAGGTGTTATTTCCATCATCAACTCATAGCTTCGACAGTGGCACTCATCGTGGCCTATAGATTTGCAAAATTTATCGAACAACTGCTGAGGTGTCTGGATGAACTTTTGAAGTAAATGGCAATTATCCATCGCATTTTGTCTAGTAAGTTGATAAATAGCACACCACAGTGCAACCCGCACGCTCGACCCTACTAGGGCTTCTGGTTTTAGGGGAATTGGTCCCCCTCTTGTAATATAATTCACGTACATGGGATAATGGTATTTATCATGCCCTTGGCCCTTGCACTTCAAACACTAGACTTCCGCACGCACTTTCGGTTTAGTCTCCTTGTCTTTCTTCAAACTCTGTATTTCTAGGTGTAGGCTCTGGAATTGAGAGTGGATATGTTTTACCCCCAATGTCGCATCCTAAATAGGTGATGCACATAACCTAATTGTGACTTCCAAGGATTCTTCCTGCGTTCCTGTCTTTTGTTGTGATAGACAAATTCTGAGGTGGGGCAGAAGAAGCTATAAACCATTCATGATGCTGACTATCTATGAGCCGCATGTTAGCTTCTCGAATCTGACACTTCAACCTTTGATCTAACTCCCAAGGCAACTCATCGACCCTCATAATGATTTATTTGAATCTGATTACTAACTATGAGTTAGACTTAGGCTTACTAAACTCCTTGTTTAAAGCCACCTTAGTCTCTACTAGCAATGCAAGAGGATTATTAGAACAATACTTAATATACCAAGTTAGCGCGTGATCCTACAAAGTGGTAAGCAACTGAGCATTCATTATATTGTCATCAGTAATCTATTGCTTTTTCCACATAGTATTCAGAACAAACCAAAATTGTTGTGTATCTTCACTCCCTATGCCCTTGAAAATCAACAACTTCATTTCGTTCACCATGTTCAATGGTGGCAGTGGAGGTAGAGGTGTGGGCAATGGTCTAGGCAGTGGAGGTGGAGGCAAAGGTGGAGCAGATGGATAATTTAGTCAAGGAATCCCCTGAGTGATTAGCTGAACAACGCTTCACGTCGGAGTCCATTATGCCCCTTTTTCGTCACTTGGAGGAGTTCCAATTAATGGACTATACCCTGGTCCTAATCTGTTATGAAACCAGCTCAAGAAAATATAGAAAAGATAGATCAATGCCTTAGAATTCAGCCTCTTCGAGGGGGCAACATCCTTTACATTACATAAATGAACAATTCTTCGATGATACAAATGACAAAACCTCCTTTCTATATATAGGAGTCTAAGGAGTCACAATATAACCCAGCCAACCTAACAATAATATTATAAAGCCACAAAAATAACAATAGAGGGATTCTATGGGGCACAGTAATAACAATATGGGGGCAATAGGGGCACAACAATATTAATAAGGGGTACAACTACCATAGTAATGGGGTAATCACTAGTATTATAGGGACCCAACATGCCCCTCTCCTTCAAAAAAGTGTTGTCCTCCCATGTGGATTTGGTCTTGTCATGCGGAAAGAGTTATATTTGCGGACAAATCTAACCTCCCTAGGAGTCTAAGACTCTCTAGTGACAAACAAACCAAACAAGAGCAATCCTTCTCTAAATACACATTATTCTATGAGAGATCAAGTGTTTCTCGATCTTACCTTATGTCCAACGCTTGTTGTAGCAGTCCAGCCTTGCTGATCCAGATGAGCTCCTCCTTCACTTTCAGACCTGCATACACTAACAAAGCAAACGATTACATAACACCTGAATTTTCATCATAAAACAAAGCATATTCATCACATAGACCAAGGAGTACATGAAATAATTCATTAACAACAAATCATTGAGAAGAATGGACTTATTTGTATTAAGGAAACAAAAAAGGAACCATTACAACCTGAGCTTTGGTGTTGTGCAAGCTCCTCCCAGGGTCCAACAAGAGATTTCCTCTACTTTGACAAGCTCACCCACTCCCAATATGGCAACAAGGAAGGATAGTGATCTCTCCTCACAAGTCAACAATGGAAGTCCTAATTCCAGCAGCATTTACCCTTAGAATGTTCAGCTTTCAACCTCCCCTCCTCTGGCCCAATGCCTGTATTTATAGTATTCTAG
>APFE031646809.1:53462-76609 GCA_000404065.3 Pinus taeda | reverse complement strand
AATTCTTTCAAAATAAATTTTCAAACCAAGCTTAAGCAAAAATTTAAGAAAATCTACACACCTTTTTTCACTTTGTAGGAGCTCGATATTGCCTCTAATGTATCTCTGTACTTTCCAATCATATAAATTTGTGACCTGTAGTAGCCCTCTGTGTCCTCTTTCCAATGCCACAATTTTGACCCAAATTGGATTCTCCAAGGAAGAGTTATGTGAAATCTCCCACAGTGACTTGATTATAGACTAGTTCAGTAGAAAGAACTTGTACGACGTGCCACGAGTCACTGTTTCAACCTTTGGATCTGAAATATGTACACAAGAAACTACAGTCCATCCTCTTTCTGTACATTCTTACTAAATTTCAATCTGATGCTCTGAGCGAAAGTTATGACGATTTTCCCCAGGTCACCTGTTTTGAATGTAATTCAGGAGTTTGCAAAAAGACAAACTTCCTCAGATCATATCTCCGCAAATATCGCTCAAAAAGCTCTGAAATTCGGACCCAAGGTTCAGCGCAATTTCTTCTCAAATGGGTTTTGTTTGCAGCTTCTGAAACATCACAGAAAAAATGTTATAGCAAAAATTCCACGATGACCTGTTTGGAGCAGCGAAACCCTAGAATCCAAAGCTCTGATACGAAATGTTATGAACTGCTCAAGAAAAGATAGAAAGATAGATCAACGCCTTAGAATTCAGCCTCTTCGAGGGGAACCTCCTTTATATTACATAAATGAACAATTTCGATGATACAAATGACAAAACCTCCTTTCTAATATAGGAGTCTTAAGGAGTCACAATATAACCCAGCCGACCTAACAATAATAATATAAAGCCACAAAAATAACAATAGAGGAATTCTATGGGGCACAATAATAACAATATGGGGGCAATAGGGGCACAACAATATTAATAAGGGGTACAAATACCATAGTAATGGGGTAATCACTAGTATTATAGGGACCCAACATAATCTTTCACGATTTCTAAAGAACTATCTGCTTCGCGTAGCTCTAAACATCAAGGTAAAGGCATCACCCATTTTTCACATAATAGCATTTTAATCCAAGTATTCAATGAAATTAAATACTTACCTCGCAACTATTTGAAAAATCTCCCCTCCGCTTCACTATAGCTGATTGAGTTATCAACTGCAAATTTTGTAACAAATCTTCCCAGAATTCGATTGAGCCAATGATCAACAACCCACGTGATCTTGTTTTCAGAGGTTTCTAGTTGTCGCACTAATTCTGGAGTCCACACTATGGGATATCGAGCTTCCACCTTCCTCAACTATCTATTAATTTAGCTAACCACTCATTTAGTTTAATGGAAAAAGTGCAGAAGAAGATCTTGTGTATATTTGTATACAAATACCTGTTCAACCACTCTTCTTTTGACATGCACATATTCCTGTTTTCTTATGCCGATAACTCGTGAATATTCCTATCCAACCACTTTTAAATTTTTTTCTTGGTCGAATTCCAATGATGCGACACCACACATCTATTTCAAGTAAATCCTGCTCCCAGCAACATAACCATTTGTTGGCTTAGGGGGTCTTAACCCAAGTTCAGAGTTAGCTGCACCAACCAACAAAATCCTACACTACTGGTCCTTTCGAAAACAACCTACGTAGTGCAGGTAGCAGTCTCACCTAAAGTAATATGGGGGGATGCAAGAACAAAGTTTCTGCATCCAGAGACTAGTGTGATGTCATCCAATGACTTAGATCTACCTCCACGCAGATCGATACACTCTTAGGTATTGTCGCTGCAACTATGTCAAATAGCCTTTAGACCTTCGCGAAGGTCTATGATCAGTCCTTGCAGACCTTTAACAGACAATTTGTCTACTTACATGCATCATAGAGCAGTCCTAAATTAGGGTTCACACAGATTTACTTAAGTTATTAATAAACATCAGAGAACTCATCAGAGTCTTCGCGAAAGTACTTATACATGCATTACATACATCATTAACACTTATTCAAGAGAATCGCTTAAAATTAAATCAATATTCCATAAAACACATCATTCATTGACACATATAACATTAACAGAAAGAAATATGAAAATAAATACATAAGAATTCTTTGGACGCTGTTTTTATTGATCTTTAATTCAAGGTTACAGACTCAAAACTTCCCTGCACACAGAGCTACAGGGGTCTATGCACTCAGCTGCAGACTCTACCTAGGCCTTTGCACACTCAGATGCAAAGCCTTTCTTCTCCTATCTTATCCACTTCTTCTCCTATCACCTCTTCATACTACTTCTCCCTTGCCTTAGACTCTCTAAGACACACCTATTTATAACATTTTTCATATAATGCCATGGTCCACAGACCATGGCGAATCTCAAAACTGACTCAAAACTTACATAAAACAAGGGGCTAAAACCCCTTTGACTCATATTCATCTACGTGATCCACATCCACAAATCGCGGAGTCTTTACATTATTTACAAAAACTATACCAAAACTTGGGTTATCTTAACTCCAAAATTGACCTAGGGAACCCCATCCCAACAATTATTGGCTGAAAAAAAGATTGGTTCAGCACAATCTATGGTCAGGTGGTACATGGAAGTCCATTAAATGTTTAGATTTTTCATATGTTGATAAAAGCTATTTTCTTATTCTAATTCACGAGTACTTGTACTTACTATTAGGTGGCTTTTGTGGTTTTTCTATCATGGTTAATATTTTGGTTATATGATGGTTATAAGCATGGTTCCATAACATTTTCTAGTTATGGCTATTGTTATGTTTTGATCAATTGATGAATGGTTGATGAATGCATGGGATAGAAAATGTTATTGCATCTATTATGGGAGGGAATTACACCTTCTTGGCGAATCTCTGGTAATTTTTATACGCCTATGTTCAAATATGCATTCATGACCTACTGATTACATATTCACAATATGTTTGATGAAATGATTGTCTTGGCTAGGCCTAGTTAGGTAAAGTTTTTTATTCAAGTTTGTATTTTTAGCCTTTTCATAAAGTTAATTATCATTCTAGGAAGTCTCATGAATTTCTAGGAAGTTGTCTGGAGGCTATCCTAGAATTGTGTCTCAGATCTTGGGACTGCAAGCACTGAACTAAGAAATTTAAGTCAAAACCGCATGGAGCAAGGCTTGTGAGTGCGGTTGGAGACCTTTAACTGCATGAAGGCAGTGTCAAGGGTGAAATTGAGAGTCTAGGTCACTAAAATGAAGTTCCATCTTAGGGATTGACCACCTGGGTTGTCTCTTCAACTCTTGGGTGATTTGTAGTCCCTATAGGATGTCAATTTGTGGTTAGTAAGTCTTAGTTGTAGGCCCCACTTCCTTAATTGGAGTTCGGAGGTTGGGTCATGTCATAGTGGCATTTCTCTTTAAATTTACCTAAAGGGCTTGTGAAAGTGGGTGAGGTGGGGCGGGGAATTTACAAAAGGTTAGGATCTCTTTTCCAGAATTTTATTTCACAAATTACAATTTCTTTCATGTAGTAGAACAAGTTATTCTTTAGTCATCTCTTGCAAAGATACATTAGGTAGGTTTCCTTTTTTGGGGGGGCCTTTCTAAAGTGGCATTTTTGCATCTCAATTCACTTCATTGCATTAGGTTAGCAAAAGAAGGACACATTGCATGTTGCACGCATAGTTCTGACACTTCTTAAGATTTTACGAACTCCACATTGATAATTAATTTGGTATCCTTAGGGCTTGCAATAATCTTATTGTAATACTTGGGCTCATCACAAACAACATTTTATGAGTAACCATGGCCTTGGCTAGGCAATGGTCCCCATACCTGCACAGTCACCTAGAACTATGTAATCTGCCCCCCAAGACATTTTTGACTTCTAACTCATACATGTGACCCTCCTCTTGGAGTAGCTCAACAGGTACCATAATGATGATAGGAATCTGGCAATTGGATTATTGGACGATCTCTAGTGTGATTAGTGGAAAATGCAAGACAATTTGGCCACCTTATAGAGGGATCAAAGGATAATTTATAAGCTATAATTCTTCGAAGGGATGTTTTCATAAATGGAAAATTATGTCCACTGTGTCTTTAGACCTCCTACTTCACCTAGTGTCGAACCAAAGAACCCTATTCCGATCAACTCTTATAATCCATGATGATTGTGCATTGCATTATGGTCTTAAAAAAATTCTGGTTTCATCAACCATTTCGACTTTGGTTAATAAGATTGAATTGGAAACTTTCTATATTTTTTGGATGTTATCTTCTAGCCAATAAATCTTGTAAAAGTGGGGCCAAAAGAATTTTTTGGAACTGTATTTAGCAATGTAAAATCTTTTGATATAATAGAAACCTCTCAACTTACCAAAAAAAAATGTAATGTCACTTTTAGATTCACATTCATCTTCCTTTTTTTGTGATGATACCAATGGTTAAATTTGGGGTATCAATTAATGAATTGGTAATTTTAGCGTCAAAAATAAAATAAAATTTTGACAACTTTGAAAAACATTTAAAAAAATAAAAAACAGAAAGGTAAACAAACTTAAAGTGTTGAATTTTAGCATTTTCCGTAGTCATAATATTTGTTATTTAATTCTATGGTTGGAAAATGTTTGAATTTTAACACTTAAAAAAGGGGTCGATGTTGCATCACCACTTTTGCATTTCAATGTGTTTTTTCATGTCCTTCTGTTGTAGCGGCTACAACCACCCTCAAAAATTTTGCCTTAGATTCGTTTTGGAGCCTCCCTTCCAATTTTCACAGTAGCTTGCCTTACTTCATCAAGTTCAGAAGCTTCAATGTTTTGCTTGGAAAAAGGCAGCCTATCGATCATAGTGTGAAACATTTCCCTCACGGGCTATTCACCCGGACTTGGTCCAGTAGTAGGCTGAGCATCTTCCCAAAGAAAATTGCACATTTTTGGAGGGAAACCAACCTTTCCTCTAGAAATTGCACAATTCTATTTGGTAACCTACTGGGCTCCAAGATTGCACAATGCTTCCAATTAACACTCTCAACGAGAATTGCACAATTTTCCCCAACAAGGCTACTCAACCCAAAATTTTCCCAAATCTAGACAACAGTCAGCTACTCTGCCTAGAAATTGTGCAACCTCCCTAGGTAGCCAGCCTAGTTCCCAGTCAGAAATGCACATTTCCTTCTAGTAGTTGAGCAGTCTCTTACATGTGCAGTTGAGTTGACCGGTTCCCTCTAGGACCGAGTAAAACTGACTTGCATGCATGGGCTGATTTTCCCAAGGCAGCATGCAAAGGCATCCCTTGTTTTAGGGATATATTTTTCGTAGTTTGAGGTTACATGCAAGGATCGGTTTAGAAACCTCCCACCAAGTGTTTCTTTCACTATATTTGTGGCATGCACATCATAATCTCGATGTTATCAAAACTCATCAACTGAACATTGTAGAGCTCATTCCCCACATCAACCTTGCAACTCTGACATCCCACATCACATCTAGGGGCAGTCGGCACATTCAACTCAGTTGTTTTGGGGTAGGCCCGCTTCCCATGCCTTATGTTGCATTTCTATCGCTCTTTGTGTTTTTGCTTGTATGAGTACTATTTTCTTGTTTTATTTGAACATTTGCTATCATTTACATGTATATTAGCTTTTCCTAGCACCATTTCAGTTTTCATCAACATTTCATTGTTGTCGCATGCATGAAACTATTTTTCGCAAACGATCACTGATTCGACGACTCACCTCACCCACATGCATGTTGTTTCATTTTCAATTCTGGCATTCACCATTTGCATGCAGGATCATTCCGTTATGCTTACACTCAATATCAACATGCATTCACACTCATAGTCACTTTTAGTTTCCCATCAGTGATTCTGACCAACCTCGGCTTGGACTTTGCCTCACAAAGAGCCTCACCAAGACAACATTGTGCAATCCTGATAGGGAAGGCTCTGCCTTCCTCTCTAGAAATGCTCATTTCTTCCTAGTAGCTATTCCCCAAGATTGCTTTGTACAATCCTAAGGGACAATGACTACTGGCCAAAAAAATTGTGCAATGTAGTCACAAAGCCTGCAGCCATTTCCAACTGAGATTACACATTGCGTAATCCTAGTAGTCAGTAGCTAGATTTGACTGCGCATTGCACAGTTATAGCAGTCAATCTATCTCCCAATAACCTAGACTATACTTTATGCAGTCTTGGCAATCGGTCTCCCAATCTCCCGGTCGATAATATGCAACCTTCATGAACAGTCATAGAGATATGTTGCAAGTCAGTTCTCAAGTTCATTTTGGTTTTCAACTGACATATTGCTTGCCATGAGTTTTTCCATGTCTCTAGGTATTGTAGGCATTCATATGCCTCTCAGTAGTGCAAATACAATGGTTTCCAACAGAGAAGAGTTGAAGACATAGTTTAGAGCACACCTGGAGATGAAGTCGATCAAATTTCTATGAGCTTGCCTACTCACGAAGCTATCAAGTTGTTTGTAGACAAGAATGTCAAAGATATAACAACAAGAAGCATCATGAATAGTAGCTAAGGGTAGCATACCGAACACAGGGAATATAGAGAATACATCGAACGCAATGGATGCAATGAATGCAAGAGGAAGGTTATTGACAACACAGAGGCAGAATGAAGTTGCAAGATCAAGAATATCCACTGATGATGAAAGAAAATTTGGAGACTTAGGATATGAGGTGATGGCAGGACATGAAGATTGCGTGAAGACAGAGAATGGAATAGAGAAGGATTTGCATGTGCTAAATTAGAAAATCGTGAAGAACATGAAGTTGCATAGACCGACGAATAAGTTGTAGAAGGAACAAGAATAGCAGTGGGTGCAATGTGCACTCACAGATGAAACTATGCCTGTACATGTTAAAGATTCATCTCAACTACTGACACGAAGTAGACATGGTGAGAAGTGTTGTTGATTGCATGCAAAGGATTCATCAACATGCATGTCATTGTGTGCACGCATGCAATCCAACCCATTCAACACACTCACCAAGGCGAATAGAAGAAGCAATTCCAGCTAGAGTTGAACATCTACTTCGGAAAGTTCATGCGCATGACCACCAGCACGCACTTGAAGATCAGCATGAAAGTTATGCATCAATGTGTCACTGGTTCAGCCACACCCAAGAAGACCATGCCCATGTTAGCAGACGAGTTCGATGAAGGAGACAAACCAATGCACCAGTTGCAACGGAGGCAAGAGTTCACTTCAGTAAGATGTCACCATGAGGTTCATGTACAACAGCATGGATGACAAAGCTTGACATCAACTCACCACCTTCATCGTCACAAGCATGTCAAAGAGTTGGTCTCATCACAACAGACTGAGTGTCAGTCATGTCTTTCTCAAGCCATGTTGTCTCACATGAGTACATGTGCATTGTAATGTTGAGTCGTGTCAAGTGTAAGTCAAGTGTCAATAGTTGGATGTAACAGTCATAGAGTAAGTGAAGAGTCACAAGGGTAGTTGAATGGTCACAAAGGGGAGTGTCAAGGGTCACCCCACCCTTTGCTATAAATTGTCCCTCATAACTCATTGTATGGGCTTTTGGTCAGCCAAGCTTCTGATAAGACTATCTTGGAAAGAGCGTGGACAATATTGTAACACACATTGGCTTCTCCACTGTATAGAGCTAGTTCATCTCTTTGGAGAAGCAATCGAATGTGGTTTTAACGTTCCAATGTTGGGTCTAATGGGTTTACATGGATGTATTGTATGAATGGAACTTACACATATTTATATAATAAGAGCCAACACATTTTCACACATGTATTGTATCTATTGTAAGAATGATATTTAACACTTGTAATGCATGTTGCTTTAACCTATGTTCTACATCTGAACTAATTAATTTGTTGTATTTCTTCATCTAATAATGGAAAGGTGTTTTATATGTTGTTAATGTTTTCCTGTTCATTTCAACTACTCTGCTAGACATCAGAAAGACCTTTCACATGAACCTTGTTGTAACAACTGTTGCACTCGTTTAGATTGATCCGTGAGTGTTGTACATGTTATCTTACCTTGTATGTTGTGACTATGGCATCCGAGTGGACCGCTCCGTCAGAAGCTGTGTATTTCCTATGTGTTGTGTGTTCCTAGCTATGTTGGGACTGATCCCTTTCAACCTGGAACTCACCTTTACCACCATCTCAACCCACCTATGTCAGCACCTATCATACACCTTCCTTGACTCACTGCAGCGGTCACACCCATGCTACTGACATAGTTATCTTACCTGCCTCTGTGCGACATCACGGTGAAGGCATTACCATACAACCCACTGTTGGGACTCCCACACTAAATGTTCTGAGGTCTGATTGGAAATTATTGCAGGGAGATCCCCTTACATGTTGGCAGGTCCAACACCATCAACATTTTTGCGCAAGAAGGAGGGCTAAATGACAAGTTGAGTCCTCAGATTCATTTTCAATCTCTACACATATATCATGACTACCTACTGAGTTGCTCTTTCGGAGTGCATGTCCTATGGAAATGACTTCATTATCTTGAAAAATATCTCAGATAACCTATCTCATAAAAAATATGATGGCGGAGGCTACATAGCCTTAGTTAGACTCACAAACAACATTATAGGCTCATGCGAAAGCAATGGACTCTTTGAGGAATACATGAGTTGCGCGTTGTTCATTTACACACTTCAAGGGCACCTAATGCACTGGTGTGCCACATTGCGAAAAAAATCTATTCATTCTCTTGTTCATCTAGTCAGAGAGATAGATTGTGCTTTCAATCACTTTGATTGTGAAGTGCTTGATCAAGAAATTTTGAAACTTTGAAAAGCACCATATGAATCTATTGATCAGTTTTACACATGATTTTGTAATCTTGCATACCGTTTTCCTGAAGATGAAATTGATCGGGAATTTATTTATGGAATATTTGAGTATCTTCTTCACATATCCAAACCCCACTTGGCATATTTCAGTGATGAAGCTGCACAATCACAGGCAGGCACAGTCACTGTCACAAGTGACTATCTGCCTTCACCTCATCAAACAACTCCACCACTGCAGAGTGATGTGGGAGATCATACACACAACACGGTTGAACAGTCACATCCTCCCACCACACTTGTTATTGATATTTGTGGAGATTTGGCTTGCAAGCCTTCTAGTTGTCACATGGACTCGTTCCATTGACCTTCTTGTGTTCTTCCATTCTGGACTACTCACCTACTGTGAACGAGGAGAAAATTTTCGACGGAGTCGGTGTTATTAAACCAACCTTCACCACCATTCATGATTAGTGTGTGTGGGAATCTAAAGAAGAGCCTGTAGTGAAGGGTGACTCCCTTCCGTCCGCACCTCATCCGCTTCATCCTAACATCCCTTGGGATTCTACCATTACTGATTTTCCCTATGAAAATTCATTTCTGAATGCTTCTACTTCTGATCATTCACAAGACACCTTGGATGTCATTCTATCATTACAATGCGAAGAGGACATATATTCCTAAGAAAATCCATTGAATTTGTCATTTATCTTTCTTGAAAACAAAGAGAGTGAACATCTTTGCTTCCCATCTACCCCTCTACCTGATTCATCAAATCATGAGGATGCCGACAAACGTCCTGAATTTTATGATCTTGGTTGTCATTCTCTATTCACTTCCTCATCTGATCATGATGTTGGTTCAACCATTGTTAATCTATCCAAGACACTAGTCTACGATTATCTATCTATACATGAGGTCGAAACCCCACAGACTGTTGAGGCACTTCAGCCTGAGCTGATGGTTATGTGAGGTCCTTGCTATCCTGAGATTGGTTTCACTTCTGGTCAAGACATTCTTGAAGCAATCAAGGCTCCTCATCACTCTCTTCTCTGCATAGAATATCAACCAAACACCCATATTTCACTTCCCCCACTTGAACTACATGATCCCATTGCTCATGCATTGGAGGAATCTTACATAGAAAGCACACATGGACAACAAAAGTGGTCTACCTTTCTCACGTTTGCTTGCACGTCACAGTCAAGAGAATGCATACACTCAACATATTAACTCAGTTTAGCACAACATCATGGAAGCACCACATAATGCATGTCATGCACTATCACACATCTTTGTTCTATGGTCACTTTCAAGCTCAGAGTGTGTTTGTCTTCACCGTTACATCTTTCTTATTTTCTAGTTCTCATAGTTGCCTTGTTTGCGAACCATGCCTTCACCAACATGGGTCAGCCAATGCACCAATGGATGCATTGGAAGTATCACCTCACGTGAGACAGCCCATGCACCATTAGCTTGGGAGTAGGAGTAGTGTTTGCTTTCAGTCTGTTTTCTTGCGTGTTTGTTTGCTTACTTGCTTTGTTTTTTTGTTTCCCTGCTTGCTTCTTTTCTTACTTGCTTTGCTTTCACTCTTTCTTCTACTCTTGCTTTGCTTTGTTGTTTTTTAGTTTGCTTGTTTCATTTCATAGGATAGTTTCGCATCAAACCATGTATGACTCTTGAAGCAAGCTGGGTAAAGTACAAGAGGCCTTGTGCTACTATCACTACTTGGTTATCTGTCATCTTGCCTCTGTAAGAAGAACTTGTTACTTTCAATCCATGATACGTCGATGGAAAATATGTATTGTTTGAAGTAAACATTGGTGACAACACAATGCTTGCATGCTAACTGGTGTCACCTACTCTAGTCGGTTGTTTTTGGGTTAACCCTTGTCAGTTCAGTCAAGTAGAGTAAGGTGAGGGGGAAAACCTTAACAGGCATGTCAAAGGTGTAATAAACTAATTATCTGCTAGAACAACCTCTCCTGCTCTCAATAAGTCAGGACCCCCTTCCGCCTCTGAAATGAATAAAAAAGTGGTATGCACAGTTACAAAAATGAAAAGAAAGTTTGAAAAAATGAAAAATGAATAAGGCAAAAGAAGAGAAAGGCTTCCTATGTAGAGAGGTGATGCAAGTAACTCCATCGAGGTACTGACCAGGTGTGATCACTCAGGTTATCCCTAGGCTCCTGTAGGGATACGGCCGAGGTAACCACAAACCAATCTTTGGATTACAGGTTCTAGCCCACCTGCAATCAGAGAGGGCTCCCTCTTAATGATTCAACTTTGTTGATGAAGTTTTTAGGCTAGTTATCGGGTTCAGGTTTCTTGTTTGTGCTTGGATGGAAGGAAGGTGCTTTCCAGTAGAGAGGCAATTTATGAAGTGATAAGTTTCAAACCATTGGGCATGGAGTCATGGGTTAGGATTATCAGTGTGTTTTCTTGGTCATAAGAGGAATATGAAGCACGATAGCTGCTCATAACACAATGTTCAGACTAAAAGGATGAATGATATGTAAGGAATGATAGGCACTTAAGAATCTCTCACTCAGCTTAACAGAGGGAAGGATGATCTCTATCTAGGGGCAATGAAGAATCCCTAGATAACTGCCTAAAGTCAAGGAAAACATGAGCCATGTGGAATTCATATTTATGGCTAAACAGAGGAAAACATAAAGAAACAACAGAAATTGAACATAGAGTGTATTTAAACAAATTCTAAGATAATCGTCTTTTCTGTTATTTAGATAGTGACTTATGAAAGGAAAACAGAGGTAAGAAGCACTTATTGAGTCATGTAACAGCACGAGAATTCCATAATCACTCTTCAACTGGTAAACACAGTGAACAATCCATTCTCCAAAGCTCATTAGCAGTCTTTGATTATAGAAACTATCAGGTATTACAGTGCGAGTCTCTCCTGGAGTAAAATCAGCTAAAGATAGTTTGTTGACCACCAAACAACCAACCAACCCATAATACAGTATTCAGGGCTGCTTTTATAGTGCAAATATCTCCGACTATTTATTACAATTGACCTAAAATAGGTTTGCAAAAAGAGCTTTCTAAACCTAAAATTGTGCCGAAATTAAATGCAAGTAAATATCTATTGAACTGTGTCAGAGGTAGCTGGATCAAAAGGAGTGCAATGTGGCCCTTGGAGGCTCGAGGTAGTACTGCTGGAATAACTATGCTTTGGGATCTGCAGTTCTGTTATGGTGCGAGTTAAATGTGCAACAACCACGATTTGAGGGTTTTGAGTGCCCTCGCCCTCTTTTTTGACTTTGCTGGAAGGTATTTGATTGTCTCTAGCTTTGGGCCGCTGTGAAGATCTTCGCTGATACTCTTTGCCGCTACATTGATGGTCTCCACCGCTTTCTGATACTCTTTGACATGTTTTCTCCCCATAGATTTGATCTGATACTCTTTAATCTCTATCTCTGGTCTTTTCCTGTCTTTAAATCGGTTTAATTTGGCAAAATTGGACAATTTCGGGCTTTTTCGGCGCAAAACAGGCCAAGGAATCAAAATATTCCCTAAATATTCCCCAATATCGCTCATTTTCCGTAGCGATGCACTAATCGCGCATCGAAAACTACCTCCGTTTCTTGTTCCGGAGCTCCGAAGCTCGACTTTTGCGCTTGCGCGAATTTTCAGTTTTCTAGCTGCTGACGTCAGCATGACGTTAGTTGTACGGCGGATGATGTCAGCCAGGTGACGTAGCAGGGTGACTCATACGTTAATGCAATGCGATAAACTTCTTCCGATGCAATCGCAATATCGCATCGGCGGGGAATGAGAAGGTATTTATTTTGGAAATGCGATGCTTGCAACGACCGATCGCCGATATCGTGATATCGCATCGGGCAACAAAGGATGGGGCACACCTATGTGGTGAAAATATTGCGATATGGCAACGCGAGATGGCTCACTAGGATATGTAGAGTGTTAAGGAAATCGGCAAGGGTCTATTGCGATCGGAAGGAGTGAGTATGTGCGTTAGAAGAGCATTTGAGGCCTCGGAAGGGGTCCGATAACCTAAAAAGGGATCTTATACTTTGGAAGGAGTCTATTACATTACAAGATGGTTTGAAGGGGCAGCATGAGGGTTCTTGCCAAGTTTCAGACAAACTGAGCAATTCTCGGGGGTACTTATGGTTATTTTTCAACCAGGGGGAGGGATATTTACATAGGGGATCATTTACATAGTTTTAGTAGGGGGATGGGGAAAATATAGGGAGTCAAATAATAATGTCAGTAGTTAATATGGAGATGGTAAGAAAGCGCTAAGTTTGAGAGATCTTAGGCTTCAACGGGGAGATAGAACTTTATAGAGAACGTATGGATCCTTCCTTGAGTGAAGCATATCTTCACCTAGGCTAAATGACATGGAAAATGATGAAACTAAGAGATGTCAAGCAGATCTTGACCTCTTTTGGGGAAATTAGTTAATTATTTTGGGAAGATGGAGCAAGGGAAGTTAGTTATGCTTGGTTTGAGCTTCTCCAAATGAAAATTCTTGATGACTGTGATCTGAGTGTAGATGGTACTTTAAAATATGAACAGACATCAAGATTCTGCAACCTCAAAACTACCTACCCAGCCTAGTTACCTAACATTTTTTCTTCTTTTGGTTTGGGTGCACTTAGACTTGCAGACCCAGCATCTCAAATTTTCTTTTTTATGCTTTCCTCTCTACAAACTACCCTTATTTCATCCAAGGGCCCAGATTAAGCAGTTGGGCTCCTTTGATTCTCTACCTATCTAAGAATCTGCCAAGTTTAAGCTGTTTAGACAGATTTTCATTCTCTATATTCTAAAACAGGAAATTGAAATCTAGGGAGACCAAGATTAGGCTATTTGGACCTCTCTTTAACTGAAAATTGTACAAAAATGGAGTAAATCTTAAAAATCAACCTGCATAAGATGGAATTTGAGTAGCCTTCTTTCCTTGGTGACGACTGTCTAGCAAATATGGAGCATTGCAGCATGCAAAGTATGACATATTTGGTCTGTAAAAATGTCAATCATGAAATATGAGTAACCTGCTGCAGCTGGAGGCTAACAGTGGCTCCACTTAGGGATGGCCTTTCCTTGTGAAAAGCCAAGAACAGGAGGTCAGGTTGCCTTGATTCTTCTGTTATTGCTCTGCTTGGAACTTCTTCATTCTGACTGTTGGATTGATTTGAACCTTTTGGACTGGTAACAGCTCTTTCCTTCACTTGTGTTGTTGTTAAACTGTAAAGTACTACCTGCTTTCTTCTGCGTGCTTTAATATTATGGATTCTTGCAAAACTAAAATCAAAACGCTGATATATACAAACATTCTATGTACAGAATATGATTCCGCCTGCTCTTTTCAAACAAAAGGGTCATTGTAGTGCTTTAGCATTCGACTATTAACATGGCCTTCCTCAGCTGCGCTGCCATCCAGAGGTCTTAGAAAATATGTATTATTGCCTTGCACAGCGCTGATAATGTATGGTCCTTTCCACAGAAAATCGAATTTTGAATTCTTTCCCTTGTCCTCTCTTCGTGAATCCCATCTCAGCACTTTGCTACCCAACCAGAAATCCTCTGCTTTAGCCTTCTTATCAAACATCTTTTTGAGTTTTCTTGCAGTATTTGAGCTCTATCGAAGACTTTCTCTCTGGTTTGTTGAAGATGAATGGTTTGATTAACTCCTCTGCATGTCATTTGGTTCAGCCTGAATTTCTTACAACAATTTAATAGTGGGAATGCCCAAAGATGAAGGAAATTTGGCTTCCATGCCATATAAAAGTTCATAAGGGCTCATCCCAATGGATTTCTTGGTGGAAATTCTGTCTGCCCACGGAGCATTTGTGAGCTTCCTATGCCAGTTTTTTTTGTTTTCCTCCAGCAATTTCTTTATGATATTGATGAGGCTTTTGTTGGAAGATTCGGCCAAGCCATTACCTTGAGGGTAGTAAGTTGTGGAGTGGCCCAAGGTAATGTGGTATTTATGGCAAAAGTTGATCATCTTTTTGGATTTGAAGGCAGCAGCGTTATCAGTGATAATTTTCTCAGGGCAGCCGAATCTGGAAAGGATATTGCTCTCAAGGAATTGGATAATGGTGGAGTCGTTGGCTTGTCTACATGGGATGGCTTCAATCCACTTGGTAAAATAATCGATGGCTGTTAAAATCCACTTATGTTGGCCTGAAGAAGAGGGATGAATTTCTCCAATGAAGTCAAGACCCCATTGTTGAAAAGGTTTCTCGGTTGAAATGGGCTTAAGGGGTAAGGGCAGTAATTTTATTTTCCCTTCAAAGATTTGGCATTTGTGACATGAGACAGCAAACTGTTTTACATCTGCAAATAGAGAGGGCTAGTAATAACCAACCCTTAATATCTTGTCACCCGTGGACTTCCAATATAAGTGTCCTCCACAGTCCCCTGCATGGAATTCTTTTATGATGCTGTTAGTTTCATTCATAGTTAAACAATTAAGCAAAATACCTTCATGATTTTTCCAAAACAAAGAACCATCTATGACACAAAATTTTGATGATTTCATCCTTAAAAATCTTTTCTTGGTTCTGGACAATCTTGAGGGAGCAGACAGGTTTAACAATACAAAGCAAATATCAGCATACCATGGGGATTGCAAGAAGGCTTCACTGATCTGTGGAGTCGCCAGCTCCGGTTCATTGTCCAGTTGATTAATGTCTAAGGCTTGGAAGTTTGCTTCGGACATTAGTTTGGCTAAACCTTGTCCTTTTATCAACTTGGTGGGTTTTATTTCAGTTTCGTATTCAAGGATGTTGGCAATCCACTTGCCTCTTTTGCCTTCTAGTCCCTCTTGAGTTAATATATCCTTTACAACAGCATTAGGGACATAGGCAATCACGTGGGAGTATAAGATGTAAATTCTGAAATCTTTGATGGCTTTGACCAGGGCATAAGCCTTCTTTTCCATAATCTGATATTTCAAGGGTGCATCTCTCAAAGCTCGGCTGAAGAAGGAAATTGGCTTTTCATTACCTTGATCATCTTTTTGTAAAATGATAGCGGCTATGGTGTGCTCGGATGCAAAAGAAAAAATGATAAAATCTCTGTCGAACTGAGGACTGGTGAGGACAGGCGTTTGAGTTAGGGCAGTTTTTATACTTTCAAAAACCTGCTTGGTTTCAAGATACCATTTTACCTTGGCATCCTTCTTCAACATGTTGCTCAATAGCCTTGTTAGCTCAGCTAGGTTTGGGATAAATCTCCTTAGGAAATTGATTTTTCCGAGGAATGCTTGCGGTTCTTTTATGTTTCTTGGATATGGGATTTTAAGGATAGCTTGAATTCTTTCCGGGTCAATTCGAATCCCATCTTTTGATATAATATGCCCTAGAAGCTTGCCTTCCTCAAGGGAAAACATGGACTTCTTAGCGTTCAAGGAAATGCCATATTTCCTACATGTCATGAAAATTCTCCTTAAGTGCTTAAGGTGCTCTTAGTCAGATTTGGAGAATGGGGTCAGGTCATCAAGGTAAACTACGAGGAAATCATGTATCTCCTTGGCAAATGCAATATCCATTGCCCTTTGAAAGGTAGCACCAGCGTTTTTCAGCCCGAAATGCATTTTAACGTACTTGAATGTTCCCCACGGTGTGGTAAAGGCTGTTTTGTCCTGGTCATCTGGGTGAACAAGTATCTGATTAAATCCTGAAAATCCATATAGTAAAGAAATTCTAGAGGAACCCACTACTCTTTGCAAGATATGGTCCATTTTGGGCAAAGGGTAGTGGTGTTTTAGAGAGACCTGGTTTAAATTTCTCAAGTCAACACACAGTCTTATCTCTCCTGTTTTTTTCCTGGTAGGAACTAAATTGGACACCCATTCAGAGAATCTAATGGGTGTAATGATACCAGCTTCAAACATTCTCTTTATTTCTTTTTCAATCAAGGGAAGAAGCATGGGGTTGATTCTTCTAAGTTTCTGTTTGAACGGTTTTTGATTTGGTTTTAGGGGAATGGTATGTTGGATTACTGAGGTGTCATAGGACTTCAAGTCCTCATAACTCCAGGCAAATACATCTTGGAATTCTTTGAACAAATCCACATATTTCGGTTTTTGGTCAGGGGGCAGATTTTTGGATAACTTAATCATTATGGGATGCTCTATTGTTCCTATGTTGTGTTCTTCTATGGCAGCGTTCATAGGTTCCATCTTTGGCTTTTTGGGCACGTCATTATCATCAAACATGTCTTCCAATGGAGTAAGGCCGATAGGTAGAATATTAGTCTTTAGATCAATAAACTCATCCTCTGCTTTGGTTGTTTCCTCTAAACAGATATGTTTCAGCTGTTCTATGTTTGTATTGTTAAAAACAGTTGGGTTAAGGATTTGTTTAGATGTTGGAGCTCTTACAGTCAGGTGATTTTCTTCTGCTAGCTGTTGTGAGTCGGTCATAGCATCCATGTCAATGTTTGTGTTGGAAAATTCGTCCTCAAGAGTTAAAAAACTGTTAATCTGGGCATCATTTTGAAATACCTGCCAATCTTTGACATTGTTAGGGACCGAAGGTCTATGTTTTATTTCAACGGTGAAATGGTGATTTGGTTCAAAGGGAAGCTTGCATGTGCTAGCAAAGGCTGCTAGACTATGGGCATGAATATTATGATCTCGTGGAATTTTGGCAAGCTTGAATTCACTGAAGGCATTGAGTAATTCAGTGGCAGCAGCTCTGTAAGCTCTCATTCTACTATCATTAGCGACAAAGTTGCCTTTTATTTGTTGTATAATCAAGTCAGAGTCACCTAGGATGGACACTTTAGTAGCTCCTAGGATTTTGAGCAACTTAAGGCCTAAGAGAAGAGCTTCATACACTGTCATGTTGTTTTTACATCTGAAATTGAGTCTATAGGCATGGCCTTGTGCGTGATTATCATGAGTATTGTAAATCCATACTCCGGCTCCTGCTCCTAACTTGTTAACCGAACCATCAAACTCCAAATACCATGTGATTTCTTGTTTGAGGTTTGTATCAAGATTTTCAGTTTTTTGAGGATCGGGCAGACTTACAATTTCTGTTTCAGGGTGTTCTTCTTGCTGTTTGTTGGCTGCCTTGGGTGTTGAGACACTTTCATGGGTATTGGCAACCGATTCCTCATTGATGTATGTTTCTTGCTCCAAAGATAACGGCTTATCATCAGTTGGAGGGTTGGTGTTATCATTAAATAAAATAAAAGAATCCATATCGGAATGGATTGAGTATATTGGAAAATTTTGGGGCTTTCCCTCACTGCTTACCACATACTTCATTAATTTTTCTCTATATAGTCTCTTTGGTTGCCCAAAGACAGATATAGTGGCATAAGATAGGTCAAGTTGAAGGGATCCTTGTAATTTTGCTCCCCACGATCTGGATAGGAGCATGCCATACTTTGTGGGAATGTCGGCAACTACTACGTCCATTAAGATTGTCTTGTTGGGAAATTGGACTAGAGAGACACAAAGGTCTTTGATCAAGCCTAAACATTTTACTTGACTTGAGTCAAAGGAATATAGATCTTTGTACGGTCTTGTGACATCAAGGTTCAACCTTTCCATTACATCTTTGGCCATAAGGTTATGTGAGGCACCTGAGTCAAACATAGCATTATGCAGTATTTTGTCGTGTATGTGCAGACTGACATAAAAAGGTGGAGCAGGTCCATATGTCGAATTTCCGTTAACTTCTGGACCAAACAGCAGTTCAGGGGTATCATCTAAAACGTTCACATCATCCCTTACGTCTGGTAATTGAAGTGACCTTTGAATTTGTTGCCTATATACATCATGTTTGGCAAGTTCTGAGAGGGGAATGGATATCTTGAGTTTTCCAATCTCTGCTTCTAAACTGAATGGTCTTTCCAATGAGCTCTTGGTATTGTCAGATGTCGATTTCTCTTTTTCAGGCATACTCTTTACGTTTTCTTTTGGAATGTTAGTGTCGTGAGGTATGAAAGTTTATGGTATTTATATTTTGGGAAGGTTTTTAGGAGTGCTATTCAGATCTTCTTTTGGGAAGAAGGGAGGTAGACGCTGATCAATAGGAGAGTGTGTGTCTGTTACATCCTCCACTGTTACCTGATGCGGGTTTAGGACAGAGCTATCAGCTGGTTGATTGGTGGTGGTATTTCCTTTACTTTTGTTGAGATGTTTGCTATCTTTTGTTCTGCTAGATGGGGGAACATCAATGGTCCTTGTTCTTAATTTGTATTGCTTTTGTACCTCGTACACCGCAACATCATAACCTTGTTTAAAATCGAAGGACTCTCCCGACTTGGTGTGAAATTGTTTTGCCTCAACGTATGGTCGGTCTTCCTCAGTAAGAAAGATTTGTTGTTCATTTTCTAAATCTATCAAGTTCATATGAGTCCCATCTGTGGGCTCAGTGGATGTAGATGCCTTCGCATAGTTTTCTTGGAAAGGCGACCTAATATCATGGTCAGGACTAGCCCTTCCAGCGTTTGTGTTTTGAGTTTTTCTGAAGTTGGGGTTCCTTATGGCATTAGGTTGTTGACCTTCCCATGCGGTTTTCCTCTCAACGTTGTCTACTCTGTCTCCCAGCCTGTGGATGCCACTGATGATAGCATCTAGCTTCTGATCCAAGGCTGAGGGTTCTTCTTTAAAAGTGGTTCTTCTCTCAGTTCTAGCTCTATTCCTTTTAGCAATTAGATTTGCTTCCACACTAATAGCAACATCTTGCATTTCTGCAAGGCTTTGAGGGGCTCTTTCCCTTAATTGATATGCCATCTCAGCATCAAAGCCATCCGGGAATTTGTATAAAGCAAGATCAGGTGGAGGTCTTAAATTTTGTGGTATTGCATTGTACACATTATTAAACCTTACACAGTAATCCAAAACTGTTTCCTGAGGACCTCTTTTGATAGTATCATACTCAGATAGTATGTGTAGGGGATCTTTCTTTTTCTCCCATATGTTAGTAAATGCCTGGTATAAGGCTTCAAGGTTTAATATGGAATTGGGTGCAAGTGCCCTAAACTAGGTTCTGACATCACCAATCAAACTTTGGACAAAAATCTTCATTCTTACACTGTCATCATCAATTTCATAACTCTCAAAATAATCCTGCATTTGCTTTGTATGTTGTAGGGCGGTGTAGGAGTTTGTGCCATAAAAATAGGTAATTTTTGACTGGTATTCCTGAGGAATAGCCCCGGGATTAGCAGGCAACTGTAAGGGCACATATCTAGCCATGATGATGGGGATAAGCAGAACAGCTAAGGCAGTGGGAATAACAGGAACAACCTGGGTAGAAGGAGTAGTAGTGGTAGTAGGAGTATGGGATGGAGGTGTAGAGGAGCTGCTTGGAGGAGGAGGTGATGAACCAGGGGAACTTGGGGTTGACCGGAATAAAACTTTGACAGGGGTTGGAAAACAGCTTGGATGAACTGTTTCAGGGGTCGCAGCAGTTGGGTCTTCTTTTTGCTTTTGTCTTCTAATAATCTTAGGAATTAAATTTGGATTTGAAAAAACAGCTTGGCTATTTGGATGAGGATTTGATCGTGTATTACGCGTTTTCTTCTTAGGATCCAGCTTCTACTGTATTTTTTGGGAACTTTTTCTAAAAAACACAACAACACAGGTCGGCCGAGACTTTCAAAGGTCGGTTTCTTCCTCTATGGAGCTGCAGACTGGTTTAGTGAGATTATCTGAGGAGGTCCCCAGTGGAGTCACCATTATGTTATCACTCAAGTTGTCCCTAGGCTCCTGTAGGGATACAGCCGAGGTAACCGCAAACCAATCTTTGGATTGCAGGTTCTAGCCCACCTGCAATCAGAGAGGGCTCTCTCTTAATGATTCAACTTTGTTGATGAAGTTTTTAGGCTAGTTATCGGGTTCAGGTTTCTTGTTTATGTTTGGATGGAAGGAAGGTGCTTTCCAGTAGAGAGGCAATTTATGAAGTGATAAGTTTCAAACCATTGGGCATGGAGTCATGGGTTAGGATTATCAGTGTGTTTTCTTGGTCATAAGAGGAATATGAAGCAGGATAGCTGCTCATAACACAATGTTCAGAGTAAAAGGATGAATGATATGTAAGGAATGAGAGGCACTTAAGAATCTCTCACTCAGCTTAACAGAGGGAAGGATGATCTCTATCTAGGGGCAATGAAAAATCCCTAGATAACTGTCTAAAGTCAAGGCAAACATGAGCCATGTGGAATTCATATTTATGGCTAAACAGAGGAAAACATAAAGAAACAACAGAAATTGAGCATAGAGTGTATTTAAACAAATTCTAAGCTAATCTTCTTTTATGTTATTTAGATAGTGACTTATGAAAGGAAAACAGAGGTAAGAAGCACTTATTGAGTTACGTAACAGCACGAGAATTCCATAATCACTCTTCAACTGGTAAACACAGTGAACAATCCATTCTCCAAAGCTCATCAGTAGTCTTTGATTATAGAAACTATCAGGTATTACAGTGCGAGTCTCTCCTGGAGTAAAATCAACTAAAGATAGTTTGCTGACCACCAACCAACCAACCAACCCATAATATAGTATTCACGGCTACTTTTATAGTGCAAATATCTCCAACTATTTATTACAATTGACCTAAAACAGGTCTGCAAAAAGAGCTTTCTAAACCTAAAATTGTGCCGAAATTAAATGCAGGTAAATATCTATTGAACTGTGTCAGAGGTAGCTGGATCAAAAGGAGTGCAATGTGTCCCTTGGAGGCTCGAGGCAGTACTGCTGGAATAACTATGCTTTGGGATCTGCAGTTCTGTTATGGTGTGAGTTAAATGTGCAACAACCATGATTTGAGGGTTTTGAGTGGCCTCGCCCTCTTTTTTTACTTTGCTGGAAGGCATTTAATTGTCTCCTGCTTTGGGCCGCTGTGAAGATCTTCGATGATACTCTTTGCCACTACATTGATGGTCTCCGCCGCTTTCTGATACTCTTTGACGTGCTTTCTCCCCGTAGATTTGATCTGATACTCTTTAATCTCTGTCTCTGGTCTTTTCCTGTCTTTAAATCGGTTTAATTTGGCAAAATTGGGCAATTTCAGGTTTTTTCGGCGCAAAACGGTCCAAGGAATCAAAAGATTCCCTAAAGCTTCCCCAATATCTCTCATTTTTCGTAGCGATATGCGATTAGCACTTCGCGCTAATCACGCATCGAAAACTTCCTCCGTTTCTTGTTCCAGAGCTCCGAAGCTCGACTTTTGCGCTTGCGCGAATTTTCGGTTTTCTAGCTGCTGACGTCAGCATGGCATCAGCTGTACGGCGGATGACGTCAGCCAGGTGACTTGGCAGGGTGACTCATACGTTAATGCGATGCAATAAACTTCTTCCGATGCGATAGCAATATCGCATCGGCCGGGAACGAGAAGTTATTTGTTTTGGAAATGCGATGCTTGCAACGGTCGATCACCGATATTGCGATATCGCATCGGGAAAAAAAGGATGGGGCACACCTATGTGGTGAAAATATTGCGATATGGCGACGTGAGATCGCTCACTAGGATCTGCAGAGTGTTAAGGAAATCAGCAAGGGTCTATTGCGATCGGAAGGAGTGAGTATGTGCGTTAGAAGAGAATTTGAGGCCTCGGAAGGGGTTCGATAACCTAAAAAAGGATCTTATACTTTGGAAGGATTCTATTGCATTAGAAGATGGTTTGAAGGGGCATCATGAGGGTTCTTGCCAAGTTTCAAACAAATTGAGCAATTCCCGGGGGTACTTATGGTTATTTTTCAACCAGGGGGAGGGATATTTACATAGGGGATCATTTACATAGTTTTAGTAGGGGGATGGGGAAAATATAGGGAGTTAAATAATAATGTCAGTAGTTAATATGGAGATGTTAAGAAATCGCTAAGTTTGAGAGATCTTAGGCTTCAACGGGGAGATAGAACTTTATAGAGAAAGTATGGATCCTTCCTTGAGTGAAGCAGATCTTCACCTAGGCTAAATGACATGGAAAATGATAAAACTAAGAGATGTCAAGCAGATCTTAACCTCTTTTTGGGGAAATTAGTTAATGATTTAGGGGAGATGGAGAAAGAAAGTTAGTTATGCCTATTTTGAGCTCTTTCACATAAAATTGCCTGGTGATTGTGTCCTGAGTAGAGATGACACCCTGAAAACATGGAAATGATCAACAATCAAGATTTTGCAGCCTCAAAACTACCTACCCAGCCTACTTACCTAACATTTTTTCTTCTTTTGGTTTGGGTGCACTTAGACTTGTAGACCCATCATTTCAATTTTTTCTTTTTTATACCTTCCTATCTACCAACTACCCTTTTTTCTTCCAAGGGCCCAGATTAAGCAGTTGGGCTCCTTTGATTCTCTACCTATCTAAGAATCTGCCAAGATTAAGATGTTTGGACAGATTT